>QRDG01000395.1:2288274-2310652 GCA_012064385.1 Puccinellia tenuiflora
AAGAACATCAATTTTACCCAACTTTTCCTCAACAGTTTTGTTAAAAGCAGTTTGTGTGTTGATAAACTCTTTTAGCATGGTTTCAAGATCAGAGGAAACACTCTTATTATTGTTGTAAGAATTACCATAAGAGTTACCATAACCATAATTGTTATTAGGAGGATATGGCTTATAATTGTTGTTACCAAAATTGTTCCTATAGGCATTGTTGTTGAAATTGTTATTTTTAATGAAGTTCACACCAACATGCTCTTCTTGGGCAACCAAAGAAGCTAAGGGAACATTATTTGGATCAACATAAGATTTACCATTCACTAGCATAGACATAATCACATCAATCTTTTCACTCAAGGAAGAGGTTTCTTCAACAGAATTTACCTTCTTACCTTGTGGAGCCCTTTCAGTGTGCCATTCAGAGTAGTTTACCATCATATCATCAAGAAGCTTTGTTGCTGCACCCAAAGTGATGGACATAAAGGTTCCTCCAGCAGCTAAATCCAATAGGTTTCTTGAAAAAAATTCAATCCTGCATAAAAGGTTTGGATGATCATCCAAGCAGTCAGTCCATGGGTGGGACAATTCTTTATCAAAGATTTCATTCTTTCCCAAGCTTGAGCAACATGTTCATTATCCATTTGTTTAAAGTTCATGATGCTACTTATCAAAGATATAATTTTAGCAGGAGGATAATATTTTCCAATGAAAGCATCTTTGCATTTAGTCCATGAATCAATACTATTTCTAGGCAAAGATAATAACCATTCTTTAGCTCTCCCTCTCAAAGAGAAAGGAAACAATTTCAGTTTTATAATATCTCCATCCATATCCTTATACTTTTGCATCTCACAAAGTTCAACAAAATTATTAAGGTGAGCAGCAGCATCATCAGTACTAGCACCAGAAAATTGCTCTTTCATAACAAGATTTAACAAAGCAGGTTTGATCTCATAAAAATCTGTCTTAGCAGCAGGTGGAGCAATAGGAGTACATATGAAATCATCATTATTAGTGCTAGTGAAGTCACACAACTTAGTGTTTTCAGCAGTACTCATTTTATGATAAAAACAAGGTAAACCGAATTGAACAAGATTAAACAAGTAACTAATTTTTTGGGTTTTTGATATAGGAAAGCAACAAGATAAATGCTACACTAATTTTTTTGTGTTTTTGATATAAGAAAGCAAAACAATACAAAGCAATAATAATAAGCAAGACTAAAACAAAGTAAAGAGATTGGAACTGAGAGACTCCCCTTGCAGAAGCTTCTCTACTCCTCGGCAGCGGCGCCAGAAAAAGAGCTTGATAGCGCGAGAGGTGTTAGTCAATCACGCTTCGTTGGGCACCCAAAGAGGAAGGTTTAAGGAGCACAGCAGCAAGTTTTCCCTCAGTTAGAAACCAAGGTTATCGAACCAGTAGGAGTGAGGAATGCTTCAGAAGGTTGTCCACAACTGCAACAGCGCCAGAAAAGGAGCTTGGCGTGTTGACGGCAACGGTGCCAGAAAAAGACGATTGCAGGAGAGACAGTGGAACCTGCAGAACACAATCAAACTACTTTGCCCCAACGAAGCAGTGAGGTTGTCAATCTCACCGGCCTTGCTGAATACAAAGGATTAAATGTATGTGTGGTAGGAAGCTTGTTTGCAGTAAATGAAAGCAGTAGAGCAGTTGATTTAATTGCAGATGTAAAAGAATGGACCGGGGTCCACAGTTCACTAGTGGTGTCTTCTCCATAAATAAAATACTACACATGCTGGGTAACAAATTACAGCTGGGCAATTGACAGGATAGAGAATGCATGACAATGCATAAACATTGCATAATATAGAGGATGATGATGTCTATATGAGATGCTTTGGGCATTACGACAAAGTACATAGATAGTTGTTCCAAGCATACACCTATGCCTAAATAGTCCACCTTTGAGATAACATACCGTAAAATCTCTCTGGTATTAAGTTGCAAGCAACAAACAATTGCATGAAGAACTATGCATAAAGTTTACTCCCTAGTAGAAACGTCACTCCCCCGTCCTTATATGTTTCTGTCACTCAAGCCAAGGCACACAGGGACCGAACCCACTATCTAGCATAAATACTCCCTCTTGGAGATACAAGCAACTACTTGATCAAGGCAATTACAAGTACCGGAAAGCATGCAAGATCACAAATAACATAGACATGATAATACCAATAATCAACATCACAAGGTACTTCTCTATTCATCGGATCCCAGCAAACACAACATGTAGCATTACAATAAGATGATCTTGATCATGATAGGCAGCTCACAAGATCTAAACATGATAGCACAATTGGAGAAGACTACCATCTAGCTACTGCATGGACCCGTAGTCCAAGGATGAACTACTCACTCATCTGTCCGGAGGCGGGCATGGTGGTGTAGAGCCCTCCGGCGATGATTCCACTCTCCGGCAGGGTGCCGGGAAGAGCTTCAGAACCCTCCCGAACTAGGGTTGACGACGGCGGCGGCGACGGATGTTTTTCTGGAGATGTGATCGGGTACTTAGGGTATTCTCGTCGGGAGGAATAAATAGGCGAAAGGGCGGCGTCGGTGGAGGCCCGAGGGGGCCACACCACCTGGTGGCGCGGCAGACAGGTGGGCCGCGCCACCCTAGGGTGTGGTCGCCCTCTGGTGCTTCTTCGGCTCCCCTTTGGACTCCGTGTGCGTGACGAAATTATAAGATCCTGGGTTTTTGTCCCGTCCAATTCCGAGAATATTTCCTTAAGTACTTTTCTGAAACGGAAAAACAGCAGAAAACAGGAACTGGCACTGGGGCATCTTGTTAATATGTTAGTTCCAAAAATGCATAAAAATGCTATAAGATGTAAACAAAACATGTAGCAAATGGTATGAAAACAAGCATGGATCATAAGAAATTATAGATACGTCGGAGACGTATCAGCATCCCCAAGCTTAGTTCTACTCGTCCTCGAGTAGGTGGAACGATAACAAATAATTTCTTAGGAGACATGCAAACTCACAATCTACATCAACATAGTAATGCAAAACACATGATGTGAATAAGGTGATCCAAAACAATTGTCTATAGTTGACATTAAGCAAACAATGATTAACAAATGCTAGCTAAAAGAAGCTAGAACTTTTCATGAATCAGCGTGTTGGAGACAAGCAACCATACATAAGGTTTAGAAAGAAGAATAGTAAATTGTGTCTCCAATGTAAAATGTCAATCAATCTTCAAAGCATCAAATTCAGTCAATAATAGAAATAGCCAAGCTCAAGTCAAGTGTCCTTAATCCATCCACTTAACTTATCAACTGTTATGTAGTCCACTCAACTAATACAAGCAAGAAGAAGGCTTGGCACCATGAGGTTATGGCAAAGAGAATAATAATGGGGGTTTGGAAGGCCAAAAAGAAAGGCTCAAACAGTGGAAGAGGTAACCACAAGACAAGAGGAAGTCCCGTAGTAGACACTGAATGAGGAGTAGTGATTGCCATGCAACGGATGCACATAGAGCTATATGAATGGAAGCTCTCCAATGGAACTAGTGGGGGTGCATCCAACTTGCTTGCTCATGAAGACCTAGAGCTCACTTGAGGAGGCTCATCATTTGAATATACAAGCCAAGTTCTATAACGTTTGGTCCCCACATAGTTATACTAATGAAGCATGAAAACTCACTATAATGATGTAGGTGCTACTAGCACAAGTGTGGAATAAAAGGATAGTAGTGTTGCCCCCTCTCTCATTTTATATTCTTTTTTTCTTTTTTGCTTTTTGCTTTTTGAGGCCTTTGTGGCTCTTTTATATTTTTCTCTCATTGGTCTCTTTTGGACTCTTTTGATTGGCCACTTTGGACTCTTTTCAATATGCTCACAGGTAGAGGCAACACTCTATTTTACAAGATGATCATCACACTTTTTTGGTGTACTCAAAACTCAAAGACTAATACATGGTGTATGGTGGATATGCAAGACCGAGCGTAGTGTGGAAAAGATGTAACACATGTGGAAAACCACGCATCACACTAACTCAAATGGTCAAGCAATACTATATGGTAATGAAGTAAAAATGACATAAAGTCATGTAATGTAAATGATGGATGCTGCATGGCAATGTATCTCGGAACAGCTATGGAAATGCTGTGATAGGTAGATATGGTGGCTGTTTTGAGGAAGATAGTTGGCTTATGTGTAGGAGAACAAGATGAAGATCTCCCACGGGGTTGGATGTACTTGCGAAGTATGCACCAATCTCAATGTGAAAAAGGGCTATGATAGCACCTAAGCTTGGGGATGTATGGATCCCCAAGGTGCTAGTAACTATTGGAAAAGAGACACACCATGCTATACTTGATCTAGGATCTAGTGTCTCAGTTTTATCTAATAACTATATGAATCACTTGAGTTAAAGAATCTTGAAAAATGCTCTATTGGACTTGCACTTGCTGATAATACCATTAAACATGCTCTAGGTAAAGTAAGTGATGTTATGGCAGAGTTACATATGACTTTTGTGCCTGTGGATTTTCTAATCATGGATATGGAGAATAAAACCTCTAGTCCTATTATTCTTGGAAGACCTTTTCTTCGTACCACAGGGGCTATCATTGATTCAAAGGAAGGGAATGTGAAGTTTCAGTTTCCACACAAGAAATGCATGGAACACTTCCCAAGGATGAAGGGCATAACTATTAAGCTCCCTCATGAGCTTCATCTTCGGTGAAAAAACAAGTAAGTAAGCCTAGCTATATGGCTATAAAGAAAGCGCTTTACGGGAGGCAACCCGGTTGTTTTTATTTTGGATTTTCTTTGTGTCCTCTTGCTGTAACAAGATATTGTCTTTTTAGTTTAGTTTCTGGAATTTTTAATAAAGTGCCAAGTTTTACCCATTTCGGTTTGAAAAGGTTGCTATTTCTATTCGGGATTTTATTCCTGCATGGAGTCTGTGCACGGTTTGATTTTTCATTCTTATTCTGTAACTTCAAATGAGCTGACATTTTTACTGTAACTGCAACTTTTCATCCTCTTTAGGGATGAATTTTTTCAGATTTTTTCGACGAGTTTAATTAGGACAGAAAAATACGTTTTGCTGCTGCTGTTTTTCTGAACAGATTCTGTCCCATATTGTTTTATGCATAGTTTGAAAACTTTTGAGTTGATCCAATTGTTTACGAGTAGGAATACAACATTATACATTCTCTGGTAATTCATATGAAAATTTAATCCATGGATTATATGCAGCAAGAAACTTGTTTATTTATCTCTACTAATGTCACCCCACAGAAAAGAGATGGGAGAAATTGTGTTTTGAAGTTTTTTCACAGGGATTGGAGGAGATGCACCAAGAGCTATCCAAGGATGGTGAAAGCCATAAGCTTGGGGATGTGAACATCCCCACTGAACCCAAAACACTCTCGGTTTGCACACGTCTAACTTCTGTTTTTCTATCGATGCACTTTATCGTATAAACTTGGAGCGTCTTTTTGTTTAGTTTTGCTTTGATTTTTATTTTGTGAGACCACCACACTATCTTTTATATATTGGTATGCTACTGGAATTATGGGTTGAAATATCTTGCATGCTTTTATTGAATTGGGAAAAGGGATATCTAAGTTGATTTTTAATGACACATATAGTTGCATGATTAATGAGCTTCTTTATGAGTAATAATTTGCAAATGCTTATCATGAGCTATCTTTTATTCATTTTTTGATGCTGTATGTTATTTCACTTTGTTTGACATGAATTAGTTGGTTCTATGGACACTCATGCATGCATCTAAATGGTTTTCTTTCTCCCTTTTTGCTAGCCCAAAAATTTCAACAAGTAAAAAAAAAAACTTGTTTCCTATACCTTCAACCCAAGTTTTTTCCAGTGAGTCCACCATATCTACCTATTAGCTTTATGCTATCCAAGTATGTTTATCATGATATTTGTGTTATCTATACCTCTAAATGAAAATGATGATGTTATTTATTGTAATGGCAAAAGTTGGTTAAAAAGCTCTCATGAACTTGATGCACACTTTACTTTTATTGCATTAAAAAAGATGAACCATTGTGATTAATATTATGAAGATAGTGGCTTGATACAAGTTTAAGGTTGGGAGTTAGCCCATATGTGTTGTCACATGCAAAGCTTTCAACATGTTTTATCATTTGTTTAGTTGATATCATGTACTTTTGTCTATGGATGCCTATCATGACGAAATAAATGTGGAATATAGAGTTAAGTTTAAATGAGTTTGTATAAATGGTTAGAGAGAAACCTGGGCCGCTAATCTAAGCCATGCATCATTCATGGTGGAAATTTACTTACATGCTATTTTGAACTCTCTAGGACACACCCTACAACAAAAAAGCTATAACAAGTGGTAAATAAAAAGGGTGTTGAGATTGTTCATTATGTTTGTTTGTCTTGTTGTTTTGATGTGGGCTTGATCCATATCATGGGACAAGAGGTACCCCAGACGAGATTCTTGAGGACACCATTATTACTTACAAGGATAGAAAATTTAAACTTGCTTTGTTTCCCAAGTTGAGTAATCATGGTGTAGGTACTTGTATTCAAGGGGCATGAGACATCTAACCTTTATTTTATCAAGGCCACTACTCATATTTGCTTTCACATTCAACTTTAATCATTCAAGATGCTAGGATAGGGGAATGAAAGCTTGACACCAAGTATTACCATTGCATTCAATAACTTAAGAAGAATAGTTTGGAGGATAGATGAAACTCATGCATGCTTCACCTCTACTTATTTATATATCTTTGCCAAAGTGTCCACCTTTTATATTCAGATTCTCTACACTCTATGGACCTCAAGTATGCAAAAGTAAGAATGTCCATAGTACTATCTTTTTATGTTGCACTTTGTGAACTATCATTGATCATCTTTTCATGGAATACTTGATATCACTATATAAACTGTTTGCACATTGCTACTTCTATTGAAATAATGAATCATTTGACTTTATGTAACAGTAGCAATCATCTTTTATATTCATGTTTTTATTATATTGCAAAGTTCATGTTAGTTTTATCACTTTCATACTCGAGGACGACCATGAGTTAAGCTTGGGGATGTTGATGCATCTAAAATGCATACATGAACTTTGCACTATAATTGTCATATTCCAATCATATTTGCATCATATAAGGGTTATATTACTGTTATTTAATGATTTTTGATAATATATAATGATTTACCCTTTTTATGGAATTAATCCTGCGCAGGCAGAAATCCCCTTTTTCTTTCTTTAATTGTTTCAGGACCTTAACGACGTCATAATGAGCTATAAATTTAGGGGGGTCATTATTTTGGAAGGACAAGATTATGGAGTGCAAGAAGTCAACGAACGGAGGCCTGGAGGCCAAAGGGGAGGGCCCCACGCGGCCCCTGTACCTGGCCGCGTGGGACCACCCCATTCAGCCCTCGTGGCCCCAATTGCATCGATCCTTCGCCCCCAAGCATCCTCATGACCTAAAAACGACTATATAAGAGGTCCCCCGACGTTTTTCCAGAGGAGAGCCGCCACACGAGAGAAACCAAAAAATAGAGATCAGGAGGCTGAAGATCGGAGGGGGAAAACTCCGGCAGAGCCCTGCCGGAGAGGCCTCCACCCTCTCCATCGACATCTCCACCATCTCCATGATGAAGAGGGAGTAGTCCACCGCTGGACTATGGGTTTGTGGCAGTAGCATATGTATCTCTCTCTCTCTTGAGTTTCGTTAGTAGCACCGTATGAGCTGCCGATCATGAATACGGTCACCGTTGTATTACCATTGTGGTGGATCTTTCTATGAGTTAATATATGTTGAGATTGTAATGTTTGTTTCAGTTATGAAAGTAGATGCATATTATGTACCCCGTTCTTATATCCTTGTTATGATCAAGCATGTTTATGAGAGCGTGTGTGGGGGAACGTGTGCATTAGTTGGAGTAACGGGGGTGGTGAAGTGATAAGTTGACAGCTTGATATATCATGATCCATTGGGTGTTTACCTTACTTTGTTGCCTCACTAGGGATAAACCAAAATACCATGTTGAAGGGTAGGAGGAGTGACATGCCTCTACCCAAGACTAGATTCATCATGTGTTTATTTTAACTTCATGTCATTGATCTTAAAGCTATACTCTGATGTTATCTTAATTACTAAGGTGTATGATTTATTTCACATCTTGGTGGAGTATAAGTGAGACTCATAATCTCTATGTTAGGACGTGATGCCCATATAATTAGTAACTTGAAAGAACTTGTTTGCAATCTCATATGTTAAGTTTATGTCTACTTGTTTGCCACACTATATTAAAGAGAGAGTGCATTTGTGAAACCATGAACCCCGATCCATTTTTTATCATAAGAAACACTTTTCCAACCATTTTCAAGCATCTTTTACATTCAGCCATTTTAAAATCAGAAAACACAAAAACACTTTTACTTCTTGCATTCACATATAAAAACCCCAAAAATACCTTCCATCATCATTGCTATCATCCTTGCATTATTATTCATCACCATTGCATTTTTATTTGCTGTTTTGCATTCATTATTATCTTAATAACATTCTCACACCTTGTGCTTGACAACCACTTGGTGAGGTTGAGGGCACAAAGCAATTTACTTGTTTGCAGGAAATCTAGAGAAGGACAAGAAGATAAAACCCACACTACTGATTCCCCGAGAGTTCGATATTAAACCCTCGAGTCACCTTCTTGGGGAAAAAAGACTTCCACTCCTACATACTCTGCACTTGGAGGCTCAACCTATCCCTTATATATTATTTTCCTTTTAGGGTATCAAGAGTATTTGTTGGCGTAGTTGAAGGAGAAGAACACTCTCATCAATACTGTCATCAGACGTCGACATAAGAGCCGACTACATGAAGACATTACATGAGTCAACTCGAGCAACTCTAGAGGAGTACACCAAGCGCCAAGCTACCAAGCTCAACAAGTTGAACAAGCCCATGATATTCGAAGAAGGAGATCTTGTCTGGCTACACCTCCGCAAGGACCGTTTCTCGGATGAAAGAAAATCCAAGCTTGCTCCTCGCGGTGATGGGCCTTTTAAAGTGCTCAAGCGCATCAACGACAACGCCTACAAGATCGACATCCCAACCTCCAAGTACTTGGTGCATGACACGTTCAACATCGCCGACCTATCCCCTTTCCACAGAGATCCAAGCGTTCAAGATGATGGCGAGTCGAGGACGACTCTTTCCGAGGGGGGGGGGGAGATGATGTAGACCCACATGTGGACATCACGCCAAATGGCCCAATGACAAGATCAAGAGTCAAGGTACTTCATGAAAAGGTGACCTCGCTCCTCTCGATGTGTGATCTCGACCTCCCTTTGAATGGTTTGCTACTTCATGCCGATACCTTATGCATACTCAGGATCCACCCTGATGATGACCCACAATGGAATCGAGAAGATGAGCAAGAGGAGGTCCAAGAAGAAGGAGAAGGTGACCAAGAGAAGACCCCAAAGGATGGTCAAGGAGAGGAAGAAGGAGGCGAAGCCAGGCGGGCCGGCCTCCTAGCCGGCCTAGGCCGGCCTCCAGGCCGGAGCCCCTCCAGAGACAGCTGGCCTCCCAGCGGTCCGGCCACCCCCCAGAGACCGCCGGCCTCCCAGCCGGCCCAGGCTGGCCCCCAGGCCGGGCCTCCCCTCCATCGCTGCCGGCCTAGGCCGGCCCCCAGGCCGGCCACCCACCTGAGCCGGCCGGCCACCAGGCCAGTACCCCGCCTGAGCAAGCCGGCCCCCTCAGATATATTGAAACCGACTTTATATATTTAAAGATTTAAGAGTCAGTTTATATATTGAAAAAACTCAGATACTTAGAATATTAGAGTTGGAATTTTTTTTGGGAGAAACAGACTCCAGTTATGCTCAAGTAGGTTTCTTTAAAAACCGACTCTCATAAAAGACAATAAAAATTTATAGCCGGTTTTTAGAGTCGCCCGCAACAGTAGTCAGCATCAGCCGCGTCAGTTTTAGCAGGTAGCAACGTCCAAATCGGATGGTGAGGGGAGAGGAGGCGCCATGGCAGTTGGCACCGCACAAGTGGTCGTTGTGATGGAGGGAATCACCGAAGGGAGGGTATGAGGTAAGATTGAGTTCCAGGCAAGAGGACATTCATACATGTCACGTCGACTACTAGTGACATGAGTAAAGTATCTGGTGCACCTGACTAGGGTTGACAACTTCATAAGTTTCCAACATATTCGAAAAAAGTGTGGAAGTTGTTTGTGAAGGAAAGTTCCTATAACCGTCCCTACCCCTAGTACCATAAACAAACCGACACTTGTACAAAACCAAGTAGTCGGGTGTAGGGATGATTTTCGAATATGAAGAATTATGTGATTTGAACAAAATTTCAATAAATCATTTATCCTATTTGAACGATTTGCAAAACATGAACAGAAATATGTTATTTGAATGAATTTCAATAAAACATTTATCTTATTTGAACGGTTTTCAAAACATGAACAAAATATGTTGTTTTAACGATTTTTCAAAAAATACGACCTTTACGTTATGTGAACATTTTTTCGTAAAAACATTTATCTGATTGAACGACTTTTCAAAATATAAACATTTTTATGTTATTGAAAAATTTCAAAACATATATATTACTTAAAATAATAAAACTACTCAGTTTTTTACAATATAAACATTTATTTAATATAAAACAAAAAAGATAGAAAACAAAAGAAGAAAACAGAATATAAACATAAATAGAAATAAGAAAAAATGAAAAAAAACAAAGAAGACAAAAAACAGGATAATTAAAAAGAAATGGAAAAATAAAAAATATTAAACATAAATAATTACATTAAATAGAAATAGAAGAAAAAATAAGGGTGAAAAATGAAACAAAAAAATCGAGGAAGAAAAAGGCAAAAAAAAAACTCGGGGATGCTCTTAGTGGGCCGGCCTATTAGCTCTAGGGTGGTACGCGGAGCATAGGAATTGCGCAATTCCTGGATAGGAATCGCCCAAACGATACTGTACATTTCCTGATCTTCCACTTACGGCCTGCTTGTGGCCCAAATTGGCCGAGGCTGCCTAAAACCCATTACGGACGAGAGAGGAAGCAAAGTGGCCCAGTTTCTCTCCTTTTCCCTTTTTGTGTTAAATTAGCAGTAATTGCAGATTTCCGTATATATAAAAAAGAAATGACTTATATATGTATTTTTTGGCCAAAAATCAAGGTAGGGTCGACACGCTACCTTGCCCTATTGGGAGCTCCGCCCCTTTCCACCTACATCCTGAGCGCCACAAATATAGATCACCCCTATAAACATGTCGACACTAGTCATCGACACCTCTATCCACACATATCCGCCAACAAGAACAATGAGCATGGAAATTAATTGGAGAGGGAATGCTAAATATAGAAAAACTGTATGACATTTTTTTATATAAAATGAAACACATATATATTTATGTGTGGTTAGTAAGTCGTTGACCCGGCTAGTTCTTTTAGACATTTTCCTTAAGCTAACGGAGTAATGTCATGTACGAGGGCTCGTTGTCTTGGATTTTGGATTTATACACTTCATGTTTGTTTTTAAAACAAACTTTCGTCCCACTTTATATATTATTAAAGACAAACGATACATAGTGTTGAGTAAACCCTCGGCAACTGGACACAAAGACACGATAAAACTAGCCGAAAACGCTAAAAACGTTTTCGGTGAACCACTAAACGTCACCAGCGAGTTGTTGAGAAGAAGCACATGAGACACGCCGTCGCACCCGAGAGACACTCACACTCATCAACGACGTCCTGACAGGGTCACGAGCGATGCGCCGCCGTCGGGTCAGTCGAGGCAGGCAAATGTTTTCACCTTTGAGTGTCAGAAAGTAGAGGCAGGTTCAAATTAAAGTAGCGCCCCAAGAGGAATTGGATACCCACACGTATCATCGCTGCGACCTCACCTACCTACCACGTCAAAGGAACGCTCCGACGGGGACCTCACCAATGCGCACATGGGACTAGAGATCGAGATCAGGGATCTGCCATCACCGATGGCGACAGCAAATTCAGGACACCACTCCACCCACATGGACGAAGCACACTGCCAACACCTGTTGTCATGCTTCCCGCCGGAGAGCTAAACCGTGTAACCCGCCATCCATAGCCGCCGCCCCGACATCCTTGGCTCCGAGCCCGCCCACACGTCAAGCCTACGCCGCCGACAACCGCGGGAGAAGACAAAAAGGTCACTCCTTTGTGTCCCTGGACAACATCCCAATCCCGTGCCCACCCTCAAGCACGAGTAGTTCTAACTCGTGGCAAAAACCACCCGACGGCCGCCAATTGCCGCCTGCGGTAGCAACTATCAGGGTGAGCCCACGCACAGAACCGACCCCATCTTCACTCGCCTGGCAAGACGAGCTCTCGACAGTGCAGCCGGGCCAGGAGGGGGTGAGACTGCGGCTCGCTGGCGGCAGATCCACACCCCGCATCGGCTGCCAAATCTAGGGATGGAGCCCAGCCCGCCGTCCCCAACCCACGCAAGCCCGACAGGGGGCGGAGGCGGCGCCAAAACCGGACCGGCGTAGAAGCAGGAAGGGGTTCACCGCGCTGAGACACGCCACTCCCGTCAGCTGCAGCACACCGCCCTCAACCTGCGACCAAGCACCACAACGCGAGAAGCTGCAGCAGCTCTGACGCCGCAATATCACACCACCCACTCCTTGCGACATCACCACCTCCGCCGGAACCGCTCGACCCTGCCATCGGAGTTCACCACGGATCCTGCATCCCGCCATGGAGAGCCTCCCCGTGCCACCCTAGCTCCGATAGCAATGCGCGGGCTTTGCCCGGCCGTGTCCTCTGACCGCGGCGAGGGGAGAAGGGGGAGAGAGGGGCCCCAATTAGTGGCGGTGTTAGGGTTTCCCCCGAGGCGATCACATGGAGCTTCGCGGGGTGGAAAAGACTATACACTGCATGCTTGCGGCTCGCTTCTTGTTTGTCCGTATTGAGTGAATGTTGGTATTGAGACGTATGCTGCTACTACTTGATCTGGCTATTTTAGCCACCACATCTGGGCTCATCAGAAACATTTTGCGGCATCCCCGCTGGGAAGTGATGCTTAATTTTCACATTGGGAGAATCAATCGTCATGTGAGTTTTTTTTTTCTGACGGTAAACGGCACTTTATTGATTAACTGATATCAGTATACAAAGTCTCCCGGTACAATCCGGAGCATAGTTTAAAATAACACCTGAGCTAGTAACATCACAAGTTCTAGCCAAATCCATGGCCTGTAAATTGTTCGGGTTCTATACTTTATTACTTTATTAATGACAGATCGACTCTTAACTATTTAGTTACCGGTTCTACGATCTAATTCTGGAATCAATGCGGGTATAATGGTCGGTGGCAATGTTATGCAATACGTGAATTGGCACCCCTGACTGACGCACTCGCCACTCCAGGTGCAGTTGCCGGGCACATTGTCGTCGTTGCACTGGTCACTCATTTGGGCATTCTTTATGCGGCTCTGGAACAGACAAGCCGCACGATTGCACGACTTGCCCAGTGGCGGGATGATTGAAATTGTACAACTGCGGAAGGCCTTACCTGCAGCAAAACCATGAGATCTGATTTCTAGTTGGATGAAAATTCAACTATAGATCTGCAGATTTCTCTTTTTTGCTCAGAATGGAATATAGGGAATTTTTTGATTGAAAATTTTCACAGTGATAGATCAATGTATTGTCTACAACTATATTTTTTTTCAGAATTTTTCGGTACAAAAAATTGCGGATTCAATTTTTTTTGTAATACCGGGCTACATGTGTAGCCCGTGCTACAAATTGCCGCACTCGGCTTCTCCTATTGTATTTCAGTACTGTAAAAAAGAGCGATCACCGAAGTAGAGACGTCGTGTCTTTTTTTCTTCGGGGAAAGTAGATGCGTGGGATAACGGTTGAGATACCCGGCAGCCTGATCCACGCATATCCCACAACAAGAACAGCGAGCATGTGAATAAATAGACAGAGAAAGAATGCTAAAACATAGAAAAAACTAAACATATATATACAGTAGGACTGTAAATTGTTCATGTTCCAGTGCATCACTTTGCAACTAATGAAGAACATTGCCACTGCATCATCCTTATAATTCTGCTAGATACATCTACATGACAGCCCTATCTTAGCTAGTTGATCACCCTTGCTACGATCTAATTCTGGAATCATGACGGTACAGTGGGTGGTGGCAGACCCAAGGCGTCTCCTCCGCCACCGCGTCTTCTCCTCCCCTAGCTAGGGTTCCGCGCCCGCCACCGGCGGCGCCGCCCCAGGCCCTCCCCTCTCCTCCCCTCCCTCCCTCCCCTTCCCCCATCCTCTCCCGCGTCCGCGCCGCCCCGCGGCAGCCGGCGCGGGGTCCCTTCCGCCCCCTCCCCAGCTCCCTCCTCCCGTAGAGATCCTTCCGCCGCCGTCGACGAGGGCCACCGAACTCGAATCGGGCGGTTGCCGGCGGAGGCGGCGGCCGTTTTCTTCCCGCGGACAGAAGCGTTGCGCGGGGCGGCGTCTTCCGGCGGCGGTGCACTCAGGGCGGCGGCGGCCCGACAGAGCGGCGGGGCCTACGTGACGCGGTGGGGCGACGCCGTGGCGCGGCAGGCGGCGGGCAGCAACTCTGGCCGGCCCAGTTTGGCCCAGATCTGGGCCCTACGGGGCCCATCTGGGTCTAACAGGTGGGCTGGCCCAATGAGCGGCTCGTGCTGCAGATGGTGGCGGTGTAGCGCGTGCAGGGGATTAGTGGTGATGGTGGCTGGCCTGTTGCAGCGTGGCGACGGACTTAACGGGCCCATCCAGGGCCCGACTGGACCCTATTGGGATTGGCCTACCCCTGCAGTGTGGCAGGCGGTCGGCCTAACCTAACTGGGACCGGCATGTCCTGTGGCCGCGTCCAGTCGACTACCGCCATTGGCGGTGGAGGAAGTTCCCTCCCGCGCAGCCGCCATCCTGCTGATCCCTAGCCTTGTTACTTCTCGCCTTCGTCTGTCAGACCGTGTGATGCTTGCTTCTGAGAGACGACAATGGGGGCTTGGTGACCGTGGCGGCGTATGTTGGTGGGCGGTGGGTCTGGTGGTGTCGAGGCCTCGGCCTCGTAGGGCTCCTATGCTACGGATCGTCCGAGGGCGGCGGATAGGGTTTTTTCGGGAGAAATCCTTGTCGGCACACCCGACACCGACGCGGTGCCGCCTGTGGGTGGCACCTCCCCTTCTTGAAGGGCGTCGTGGCTACCCTTCGTCCGCCTCCCTTAATGTACCGAGGGAAACCCTAGGACCAGTGCACTGGTCCGGGCAGCAGCGTGAGCTCTCCTTCTTGAGGGTGTTGCTTCGTACTTGATGATTCGGTGCTCGGAGCGCGGTGGTACTCCTTCGGTGGGCGTGGCGGTTGCGGGCCTCTGTAGTTTAGTCAATCCGCCTATGTCTCCATCTTGTTTTTCTTTTTTCTTTTTCTTTGGGCGTTTGTGTTTGCTTGCTGTTGCCCCAGGTTGCGTGGTGTTGCGTTTGTATCGATGGTTGTATGATGGTTGTTGCTTTATTTATAAAGCGGGGCGAAAGCCTGTTTCGTGGGCAGACCCAAAGTTTGGATATGACCATGGCTAATTCCTAATGCTAAGAGACTATGAAAAAATATTAACATCTCATCTCCCCCAAATAACAAAATATATCAGCCAAAGCACACTACAAATGCATAACAGTAGGACTGTAAATTGTTCAGGTTGTAGTACATTACTTTGCAGCTAATGAACTGCATTGCCACTGCATCCTCCTTATTATTCTACCAGACAGATTGACATGTCAGCTCTGTCTTAACCAATTACTTACCGGTGCTACGATCTAATTCTGGAATCAAGACGGGTGCAGCGGTTGGTGGCGTCGTTATACAGTAGGTGAATCTACAGCCTTGGCTGACGCACTCGCCACTCCAGCTGCAGTTGCCGGGCACGTTGTCGAAGTCGCACACAATCCGGGTGTACGCTATGCGGCTCTGGAACAGACAACCCGCACGATCGCACGACTTGCCCAGCGGCGGGATGATTGAAATTGTACAACTGTGCAACCCCTTACCTGCAAGAAAAACATGAGATAAATTTTGTAGCTGGATAATCGTTCCTGTTAATTTGTAGGCATTACATGAACAAATGGGTACGTACCTGATGGCAGCACGAGGAGGAGGACGGCGAGAGGCAGGAGCAATGTCAGGGTAATCTTCATCTTTGGCTAGATGATGAGCTTATATATCAGTTATCGGTAGAGGAATTGCTGATGGTTGGCTACTTGGCTCAATCGTGAATTGTGGCGAATGTAAGAAATGACGAGCCATTTATAGTGGGTGTAGTGTCAATGCTCGCAATTCAAATTGGTAACAAATTAATGGAAAATTAATTGCCTTAATAGCAAATTAACCACATCAATTAGCAGTGAATATGTCGACCTATCTTCTTTTTTTGCAGGGATATCGACATATCTATCTTTTCATTAGTGGAAAATTAAACGTTTATATTTCATCAAAATGGAAATTTTCTAATTTGAAGAATCCTACTCAAATCCGAGTCTACGACCACAATACTATCCGTCAGTATCATGTTGTACCTCTGATTTTGCCACACCACCAATGTCTACAATCTCTGTACATCGCAAAAGTCGCACATTCTCGATATTCCAACATGTTTTTCTTTTCTTTTGAAAAAGGGTAGATCCCCAGCCTCTGCATCAAGTGATGCACAAAACCTTTTATTGCAAAGTTTCAAAATATTAAAATTTACAAATCATGGATCACATATGGTTGAAATATGTATGAACAAATGAAAAAATGACAACATAAAGCACCTATACATCACGAACTTGACTAAAATGATGCCGTGTAGCCCGCCTGAATATATCCTGAATGACCGCCAGAAGCCGTGTACATCCAGCAACCACGGAGGGCAGCACCGCAGCCCATCGCTCGCGCCCACTGCCCTTGCATCGCTGCGTTGGGTCGTGTCCTTGCCCGGCGGCGTGGGGTAGGGACTCGCGTAGCGGCGGCCGACAGGAGCTCTCAGGTCCGCGACCTGCAGGAGCACGTGGTGGCGGCCGGTTGGAGCACGCTGCGGTGGGCACCAGGGGGCAGACTCAGGAAAAGGTGCTGGCCGGTGATGCATGTAAAATGCATACATGAACTTTGCACTATAATACTTATATTCCATTCATATTTGCATCATATAAGGGGTATATTACTGTTATTTAATCATTTTTGGTAATTAATAATGATTTCCCCTATTTATGGAATTAATCCTGCGCAGGCAGAAAAACCCTATTTCTTTCCTTATTTATTTCAGGGGCTTAACGATGTCATAATGAGCTGCAAATTTACGGGGATCATTTTTTTGGAAGGAGGAAGACCTCTAAGCGAAGGAAGCAAGCAAACGGAGGCCAGAGGGCCAAAAGAGGGTGCCCCACACGGCCCATGTACCTGGCCGCGTGGGCCCACCTCTTTTGGGTCTCGTGGCTCCGTTTGCGTCGATCCTTCTTTCCGAAACTTCCTCGTGACCTAAAAACTTCTATATAAAGAGCCCTGATGGGGGATACTTTATGGGTAGACCCATGGACCCGGAAAGTATACCCGCCAAGACCAAGAAGGCCACGCCAGAGAGGAGTCCTAGTACAACCCGGAGTTCTAACTTGGAAGGACAAGACCTAGAGTAGGACTCCGTGTCTAAGTATGACTCGGTACAAGTTGTAAGTCCAGGGACCCGGTCACCTTTATAAGGAGGGCCCTGGACCTTAGTTCGATAAGCTTAATCAGAGAGAGAAACCCTAATACCCCCAGATAGAAGTCGCCGACTCCTGAATCAGAGGAGTCGGAATCTTGTAATCGAGATCTAATCCAAAGCAATAAAGCCAAAGCAGGAAGTAGGTCTTTACCTCTGTCAAGAGGGGCCGAACCTGGGTAAACCCTTGTTCCTCGGCGAGAGTAACAACTCCTACATACTTTGATCATCAATGGCCCCAGAACTCATCTTCCCTAAGGAAGAACTCGCCGTGACAACCCCACGACAGTTGGCGCCCACCGTGGGGCCTATCATGAAAGGAGTTGAGATCGTGGGAGAAGCTCGCCGAGCCATGGAGAAACTCGCCATCGGGCGAGTCTACACTGATGAGCATGGAGAAACCGAGATCGATGACTCGGGTAGGACCTCAGAGATGAACGAAGTCGACGAGGGTTACCAGCTTGTTTTTGGAAGAATCAACGTGTTCATTGGCATGGTTAGCACATCAGGAATTCGCTCTAACTCGGCGGAATCAGTTTCAGAGCCTATCGTTGTCGTCGAGTCTGATGGCGAGGAGTCGGTCGGCATGTCAGAAGTCGGCATCATCGCCGAGTCTGAAGAGGAGCAGAACCAGGATGAGAAGCCGGGGATCTATTTTAGTTTAAGTTCAGATCCAGATTACGATGCAGACTCAGAATCTATCTTACCCTTGTTTGAAGATCGGTTTGGGTATGGTATTGAGGAGGAAGGTTACGCGGAGTCGCCGGTACGCCCCCGCGTCGTTGGAGTCTACATGTCTGGAAACGGTGGAAATCAGTTTGACCCAGCTTTACTGACAAAGGAGATTAATGCAAGTAACGCCGTAGAGCGGGCGGCTGAGTTGACCAGCGCTCGTGCTGCGTTGGAGAGGCAACTAGCAGATGTCACAGAAGCAAATCGCAGGTTGGCAGAGGAGCGAGCCCGGGTCCAAGCTGAGGCCCAGGTAGTACGGAGTCGCCGCGAGGAGCTCACTTCAATTCAGCATCGCAGAGCCTGGAGTCGCCTTCGTGAAGGAGTCCACATCAACCCAACAACTTTGTTCACCACACCCAATGGTCCAGGCTCAGGAGCTGGACTTGGAGGTTCAACGGCTGCAGGAGGCGCCGCAGGCGGAGGAGCAGCAGCAGCAGCACCACCACCACCACCCCCAGAAGGACCCGGAGGCAGCCGTACCAACGGACCACCACCTGAAGGAGGAGTCAGAGGAGGAACGGCTGGTGGCATGGGACCTCAGCCTAACAGGTTTCATACTCCAGAAGGACACTATTCCAATCCAATGGACAACGTTCATGCGGCAACTATGAGGTTGGAGAATATCATAGTACCAGAAGGACCAGCGGGTCAAGAGACTCGTGATGCTATTAAGATGCTGAAGACAACCTTGACTCAGCAGGCTCTTTATCCGGCATTTCCAGATGCAAGTAGGCTACACTCAACACCTTTCAACTCGGGCACGAGGAGTCGGCACGGTGAGTCCAACCCGGCCAACTCCACAAGCGCAAGGCGCCGTGAACGAGAGAGAAATAGGGCAAACATAGCAACTACTTCACGAGCTCAACTGGTAGTCGACGAAGCAAGACAGCGACGAGAAAGGGAGGCGGCCAGGGCTCGGGAGGCTGAAAGGGACATAGCGCTAGCTGGTGCAGCTAACCCGCCTCAGCCAACCCGGGCGCACATAGAGGTGACTTCTCCTGGCGCTTCTCCTGCGCTAACAGGACCAGAGTGCCTGTCAGATGCCATCAGATCCGAGTCCTTCCCCAGCAGCTTCAAGGAGCCGCGCAAAGTGCCAAATTACGAGCCCAACATGGACCCGACTTCTTGGTTAGGCACCTATGAGATGGCGATGAGTATTTGCAACGCCACAGGTAATCTGTGTGCTAAATTCATGTATCTTATGATGGAGGGAGCAGCCAAAGTCTGGATGCGCAACTTGCCTCCTAGATCAATCAACTCTTGGGGAGCAGTTGAAGGCGGCTTTTATTCAGAACTTCCAGGGCACATGCAAAAAGCTTAGTACCATAGAGGATCTGTAGCGGTGTGTTCACAGGAAGGGCGAGTCAGCAAGGCATTGGATGAAGTGGGTATCGGAGATCATTAACTCCTCACAAGGACTCCCACCGGTTTCAGTGCTGATGGCGATGGAGAGAAACTGCAGCTACAATCCCTTGAGTTGGAAGCTGGGTCGCATGAAGGAGAGCCTGAATCAGGGTATTCCCCTTACAATTGGTGAAATCATGGCGGGTGCTAATAAGCATGCTGCCACAAACAAAACCAAGGATCAGGAGGAGGGAAGTAAAGGACATGGTGGCAATGGTCAGAACCAAAACCAAAATCAGAATCAAGGAGGTAGCAAACGGCCGTATGGAGACAATTCTGACCTGGTGGCCAACACAAACACCGGGGTCAGGCGCAAGGATAACAATTCTCAAGGGTACCAAGGACGCAGACCAACTACAGAGGAGGTTCTGTCGAGTCCATGCCCTAAACACGCCAAAAACGGTAGGTGTGGTCATACCTTGGGACAGTGTGTGGATCTGCAGCGTGGCAGGTTTGCAGGACCAGGAAACAGGAACAACAATAGTGGATACAGAGGAAACAATGGTGATGGAGGACCCGGCAATCACGGTGGAGGAGCCGGCAATAATCCTAACCAACCTCAAGGAGGAGGAAACCAGCAGGGCGGGTTCCAGCAGAACCCGAAGCAGCTTCACGATGGCAATGGACAGTATTATGTCACAACTCGGCAGCAGAACCCGAGTCGCGGCAGTTATCATGTTTTTACAACAAGCACATCTAAACGTGCCAAGAAATTGAAAGTTCGAGCAGTCAATGCAGTGGAACCAGCAATACCACAGTGGCTCAGGTGGTCAGAGCAAACCATCACGTGGAGTCGGGCAGATCATCCTTCAAGAGTCGACGATCCAGGACAGCTAGCCTTGGTGGTAGCACCTCAAGTTGGGGGGCTACACACTGAACAAAGTCCTTATGGACGGTGGAAGCAGCATCAACATTCTGTATTATGACACATTCAAGAGGATGAAGCTACAAGATAGGCAGTTGATTCCAACAGAGACAGTGTTTCATGGGATAGTACCAGGGAAGTCAGCCAAACCCATTGGTAAGATTTACCTTGAGGTTGCTTTTGGCACAATGGAAAATTATCGTTCAGAGATTTGAGGTAGTGGATCTTAAAAGTCCATACCATGCTCTTTTTGGTCGGCCAGCATACTTTAAGTTTATGGCCAGACCATGTTACATTTATTTGAAGCTCAAGATGCCAGGTCCAGCAGGAGTCATTACAGTTAATGGCAGCAGACAGATGGCATTAGAGTGTGAATAGGGAGATGCAGCTATGGCTGAAGCAGCTTGTGCTCAGGAGGAGCTGAAATTTTATAAAGCAAACGTGGACCCGGAGGACAATTCAGTTCTCAAGAAGCCGGCCACAGAGGAGAAGATGAAATTTAAGTCAGCTCAGGACACCAAATTAGTGGACTTTACCCCAGGCGACTCCTCCAAGCAGTTCGTCATTGGGGCACATCAGTCTGACAAATAGGAAAGCGAGCTCGTCGAGTTCATCCGTGAGAATCGGGACGTTTTTGCATGGAAGCCATCTGACATGCCAGGAGTCCCGAGAGAACTCGCCGAGCACTGCTTACATGTTAATCCTAATGCGCGCCCAGTTAAGCAAGGTCTGCGAAAGTTCCATGATGATAGGAGAAAAGCCATTGGAGAAGAGGTGGCTCGGCTACTTGCAGCTGAGTTCATCAAAGAGGTCTTTCATCCAGAGTGGGTGGCCAATTCAGTGTTAGTGCCAAAGAAAACAGGAGAGCTACGTATGTGCATTGACTTCACGGGTCTCAACAAGCATTGCCCTAAGGACCCGTTTGCTTTGCCTCGTATTGACCAGATAATTAACTCGACTGCTGGGTCAGAGTTACTTTGCTTCCTGGATGCTTATTCAGGATACCATTAGATCAGACTCAAGAAGTAGGATGAGCTGAAGACATCTTTCATTACACCCTTTGGAGCATTTTGTTACATGACAATGCCCTTGGGCTCAAGAATGCAGGAGCTACATACCAGAGGTGCATCCCAAATTGTTTTAAGATCAGATGGGGAAGGGAACGTTCACAACCTATGTGGACGATGTGGTTATCAATCTCAGAAAGCCGACTCCCTGATAGCAGACCTGACAGAAACTTTCAATAATTTGCGCAAGTACAAGATGAAACTCAATCCTTCCAAATGTGTTTTTGGAGTCCCTGCAGGCAAACTCCTAGGTTTCATTGTTACAGAGAGAGGCATCGAGGCAAATCCAGAGAAAATCAAGGCTATTCACAACTTGCAGAAGCCGACTTGTCTGAAGGATGTTCAGAGACACTGGATGTGTAGCAGCTTTAAGCAGATTTATTTCAAGACTCGGAGAGAAGGCGTGTCCTCTCTACCGACTCTTGAAGAAGTCAGATAAATTCCTATGGGATGAAGAAGCCGACCGTGCCTTTGAGGAGTTGAAGAAAACCTTATCAACACCCCCAGTGCTTGCAGCTCCTACAGATAAGGAG
>QRDG01000395.1:2310684-2492548 GCA_012064385.1 Puccinellia tenuiflora
GTTCAGCACACTAGCTGACATCATACGGAACAGAGATGCAACAGGGCGAGTTGCCAAGTGGGCAATTGAGTTGGGTCCTTATCATATCACTTATGAGCCAAGGACAGCGATTAAATCTCAGGCTTTGGTCGACTTCGTCAATGATTGGACATATTTCACATCCTCACCAAATACACCCTGCACCAAGTATTGGACAATGCACTTTGACGGGTCCAGACAGCTAGAGGGCTCAGGAGCCGGCGTGGTTCTAACATCACCCAAGGGAGATAAATTGGCATATGTCCTTCAGTTGCACTTCGATTGCACAAACAACATGGCAGAGTATGAAGCCTTGTTACATGGTTTACGTTTGGCCAAAGAGATGAACATCAAGCGTATCAGGTGTTTTGGAGACTCGGATCTTGTAGCTCAGCAAGTGTCTGGAACTTGGGACTCGAAGGATGCAAACATGGCAGCTTACAGAAGAGCAGTCGAACAGATAGCCGGGTTCTTTTCTGGTTATCAAGTGGATCATATTGACAGACGCAAGAACGAGGCCGCTAATGCGTTATCACGACTCGGCTCTCGTCGTGAGAAAGTACCTCCAAACGTATTTGTGGACGAACTCCACCATCATTCAGTCAAGTTGCCCTCAGAGGAAGTGTTAGCCTTCCCAGACCCAGAGTCGGCACTGGTGGCAGTAGTACGAGCAATACCAGCATGGACAGAGCCCTATCTTGCAAACCTCCTGCGGGGTGAACTTCCAAAGGATGAAGTAAAACAGAGATAGCTCATCAGACGATGCAAGTCCTATACAGTCATTGATGGCGAGTTGTACAAAAGGAGTGTCACTGGAGTCTACCAGAGATGTGTGTCTCCAGAGGAAGGCAGGCAAATCCTGCAAGAGATCCATGCAGGCGACTGTGGTCATCATGCATCCACAAGATCCTTGGTGTCAAAAGCTTTCAGGCACGGGTTCTTTTGGTTGACAGCACATCTGGACGCAGAAAAGATAGTACGAGTCTGTGATGGATGCCAAAGGTACGGAAGGCAAGACCACGTGCCAGCACAAGAACTTAGAACTATTCCTATCACTTGGCCGTTTGCAGTTTGGGGACTCGATATGGTGGGCCCTTTCTCAAAGTCGCCCTGCCAAAAGACACATTTGTTAGTAGCAGTGGACAAGTTTACCAAGTGGGTAGAGGTCGAACCCGTCAGCAGAGTCGACGGTGCATCAGCAGTGCGATTCTTCAAAAAGATAGCAACACGCTTTGGGTATCCTCACAGCATTATTACAGACAATGGGACCAACTTATCAGTTGGAGAGATGGCCATATTCTGTGGTGAGAACAACATCAGACTCGACCTAGCATCAGTGTCACATCCACAGTCTAACGGACAAGCCGAGCGGGCAAATCAGGAGTTGTTAAAGGGAATTAAACCCCGGCTACGGGTTCCCTTGATGAGAGCCCCTGGAAGTTGGGTTGATGAGTTACCAGCAGTGCTTTGGAGTATCAGAACGACTCCAAACAGATCCACTGGATTCACACCTTTCTTCATGGTGTATGGAGCAGAAGTCGTCCTGCCTACCGACTTGTTGCACGACTCGCCACGAGTAGCTAATTATGTCGAGGTACAGAATGAGCTCGCTCGTCAGGACTCGGTAGACGTGCTCGAGGAAGCAAGGGAGTTAGCTCTTGAGAGGTCAGCAGTCTATTAGCAGGACTTGCGGCGATATCACGCACGCAGAATCAGAACCCGGACTTTCCAGGAGGGTGACTTAGTGCTTCGCCTAGTCCAGAATAAGGAAGGGATGCACAAGTTATCCCCACCATGGGAAGGACCGTTCGTCATAAGCAAGAATTTGAACAATGGGTCGTACTATCTAATGGATGTACGAGAGCTGACAAGTGCAAGCAAAGGAGTAGACACAGCTCATACTCTAGACCCATATGCAGAGGCAAAGAGGCCGTGGAATATAGCTCAGTTACGTCCTTATTATAGCTAAAGTTGTAATAATTTTTTAAGTCAAAAGGCAAAGAGCCCAGTGAGCCATGCCTAAATGTAACCAAATTTTCGTGATCAAAGGAAATAAAGCCAGCTTCTGTGAAAATGAGTCCTTTAGTCGAGTCATCCAGTGAGTGTGCTTTATTCATTATATTCGATCACAAGGTTCTTGGGGGCTTGCTTTTCAGGAAAAAAGACAAGCTTAGACTTTTGAACCTGGCACAGTAGCCAAATCTTTCCTAGTTTTCTCGCTGGTAAGTCAGATGCATCCTGCACAATATGAATAATCTACAGGCATGACTTGTCTCTAGCTCTTATGAATCCTAAGGACATAAGCGGTTAGGAGCCTGTCAGCACAAACTGTAAGAGAAGTCATGCAGGGCCTACTTATTCATCAGTGAAAAATTAGACAGGTTATAAGAACCAAGCAATGACTTGTATAGATAAGACATAGCAATGTCGCAGTTAAGCAAAACAGGTCATTATAAGCCGATTGGCACAACACAGAATAAATAGTTTGAGCATCAAAAGTTTTACAGCAGTTGTACATCAATACAACATCTTTTCAGTAATCATCAAGAGGGTGGTCCTTTTCAGGAGTCGGCTTCTGGGCTGTAGCTGAGGAGTCCTTTTTTGCGGGTGACTTGTCTTTAGCCATAGA
Source organism: Puccinellia tenuiflora (assembly GCA_012064385.1). NCBI lineage: Eukaryota > Viridiplantae > Streptophyta > Magnoliopsida > Poales > Poaceae > Puccinellia > Puccinellia tenuiflora. The sequence goes on from QRDG01000395.1 coordinate 2,313,332, forward strand.
AGCGGATGCGCAAGTTGGCTTTGTGGGAGTCTTGGCGGCAACCTTCCTCATGTGAAAGCCACTAGCTTTTGGACCTTTGGCATGCTGTGCCTGCTCTTCTTCTTGAGGCTTGGGGTCCCCAGCTGTAATTCTTGAAGGAGTGGGCGCGGCAGGAGTCTTCAATGTAGGCTCTGCACCAGCCGGGTTGCCAGTACCAGGAGCTGCCGGAGTGGAAGAACTCGGCGCAGCAGAAGGAACACCAGCTAAGTCCTGTGAGGGACGGCCAAAGTTTATGATTGCAGGATTCTCTGGGGTAACCCTTTGATTCTCCAAGTCATAGTGATGAACCCATACCTCAGGGTCCATCTTATTGGCAATCTCACAAGCATACGGCCGCACCAACTTTTCTTCGGCTTTGAAATCATCCTGGGTGAAGGGAGTGCCATCTTCATGTTGCTCCGGTTTTCCCATAGTAAGCAGAGCCGGCTCCAAAATAGTGGGATAGTAGCTGTGTGCCAATGCAAGGATCCTGATGGAGGCTCTCCTCAAGGAAGATTGTTTCCATAGACGAATATATCCTGGTGCTCTTGATAATTCATCCACCAAGCGCTCAGGCTCTTTGGGAAACTTGCCCTTAGCATTCAAATATTTAACAATAGCACGGGCCCCCTCTTGCAACCCGTGACAGTAGTCAAGCATCTCATGAAGTTGCTTGCTGGTGGGCAGTTTGAGTTTTGGGGAGTCAGCCCCCGCAAAACAAGAAGTTTGCAAGCATGAGAGGTAAAGTTCTTCAGATCAAATTCGAAGGAGTGGGCAAAGGTATCAACTTACCAAAGATGTGTTGGCACATAGCCCTAATCCCTCGGTGGCACGTGTCAAGGATTGCCTTCAGATCGTTGTGGGCCTTTTGGGCAGTCCTCTTGGCAGCCTCCGACTCCTTTTTCACATGCTCTAGCTCAGCAGCCAGGATTTTTATATCTTTCTCCAGTTGAAGGGAATGTTGTTTCTCAGACTCAGCGGACCTGGCACTGGCAGCTGCCTGGTCCTCTAGCTCCTTCATGTCCCTCTTCATTTTGGAGATAATGTTCTGCAAGTACAAGTCAGAAAGCATAAGTCAGATTTTGCAAAGTCAGAAATATAACTCATAAGCTCCAAGTCGTCACAAGTTAACAACTTGGCGCTTGGGGCTACTGGCAGATTAGAATTTCTTCTCAAGGATAAGTACCAGTCAGTTATATTGGATTGTAGCTCCAAGTTGTCGCAGGCTGACAACCCGGCGCTTGGGGGCTACTCGTGCAAAAGTTTTCGTTAACGCATCTAAGAGTCATTGAATCAACAGCCCCGAGTCCTAGTAGAGCTAAGGACTCAGTGCTTGGGGGCTACAGTGTGAAAGTTTTTCTATATGCCAAGATTGAATTCAGATTAAAGCACCTATCTTAGCTCCAAGTCACCACAGATAAGGTGCTTGGGGGCTACTGCAATAGTAGGCTAGCAGAGAAAGTGTAAAGAGTAGAAGTCAGAAAACTTACATTATGGATCATTTGAAGGGACCTAAGGGCCAGTTGCTCGTCATCCTTCAGCCTGAAGGCTTGATCATTAAGCTCGATGGCTTCTATATAAGCTTCATAAAATGATTTGTCATCAGATTTGTCATCAGATATCCCAAGTCGGCTATAGTCAATTGAGGACTTTGCCGGCTCGTCATTCAGCTGAGTTGCAGGAGCCGCCTTTTGAGGAGCCGGAGGTGCTTGAGGTACAGTTGTAGGAGTCCCAGTCCCAGATGAGGACTGGACCACCAAAGGAGTTTCCACCCGAGTCCTTGGAAGAGACTCGGGAACAGGGGGAGTTGCAGTAGTTGTGGCACCTGCAGAGGCAGGTGTAGAGGGAGCCGTCCTTGGGCTCGTTGTGTGAGAAGTTGACGGAGGGACGGTTCCACGGGCCGATGTCACATCGGTCATGCTTTGGAGTTTGGCGACCTTTAGATAAGGCCGAGCTCTGAAACAAAGACAAGTCAGAATTCAGTAACAAAGTTTATGAAGAGGAAAAAATAGAAGTCACATGAGTACAAGTAAAGCAGAAGTCGTACCCAGCATTTGTCTCGAGGTCTAAAGAGGCCTGAGAGTCAGAAGATGGCATAGACATGCCAGAATGATAGGAGTCAGCCTTCTCAGGAGGAGAGGTCGACTTCCTTTGGTGGGAGACAGGCAGGGGCAGAGGAGTCTCTGCAGGGCCCTCTGAGCGCAGCTTCCTTTTCCTGGCAGCGATAACTTTCTGCGCAGGTTTTTTCAAGTTTAGCAGTGGAGCTGCTTGATCCATGGGCTCGCGAGAGAGGTACCTTAGGGATAGCCGCTCGAGACCCATTTTTGGCAAGAGCCGGAAGAGATGGAGAGCGACTCTTTGTGTCGGAGGACTCCTCAGACGAAGTTGGCTGGGCTGCTGCAGGACTCGATGCGGCACGTTCCTCTGTATTAGGAGCCTCTGGAGAGGACTCCTCTTCAGCAACATCCTCAACAGGAGCCTCTGGAGAGGACTCCTCATCTTCATCATCATCACCAGCAACAGGAGCCTCCCTGGAGGACTCCTCGCTGGAATCATCATCAACAGTTTTTGCCGCAGCAGAGACATTCTCTTTGCCCTTCTCAGTTTCAGTTTCAAGAGATGGCTTCCAGAAGGAGTCAGTAAGCTGCAAAGGAAACATAAAGGATGAGTTAGAAATTGAGATAATGAAAGCAAGTGAAAGGAAAAGCAAATGAAACACTTACATCAGGGGCTGGGTTGGTGGAGCAGAAGGGCTGGAGCCCAAAGTGTGCCTGGTCCTTCACCGGCTTCCCAGTCAACTTTTTGATCAGCCGACCAAGTTCAGGACCATCAGATAGCTTGTCAGTTATTCTGAGGTCATCAGTGACACACCGAGTGTACGTGCAAATGATTCGAGTCCTATGACTTAGTGGCTGAATTCTCCAGGTTATCCAGCAGCGGACAAGATCCATATTCTCCAAGTTGTGGGATAGAAGGGCTTGAATTCGGACGATCAAGGACTCGACCTTTGGCCGGGCGGCCTCTGAGCACCTAGCCTTTATGAGAGGAGTCACTTCTAGGCGATCCTCAGAGAATAGAGGAAGTCGAGGCTCGCCCGCAGGAGAGGTGTCCTTGCAGTAAAAGAAGGATTTTTGCCAGTCCTTGATGCGATTTGGGAATACTGGCTTGGGGAAGACAGAATGGAGGCGACGCTGAAGAGCAACAGCGCCGCATTGCAGGAGGGGACCCCCAGAGGTCTCAGGCTGGGGGTTGCAGTAGAAGAGCTCGAGCCAGAGATCTAGGTTTGGCTCAATTTGGAGATAATCCTCACAGAGGGTGACAAAGTTGGACAGAGTTAGGATGGAGTTGGGAGCTAGGTCATGAATCCGCAGCTTGTAGAAGTCGAGGAGCTGGCGGAAGAAGAGATTACCCGGAGGCGTGAATCCGCGGAACAAGTGCTCGGTGAAGATGACGATCTCGTCCTTCGCGGGAGAGGGGACCATTTCGTCTCCTGGAGCTCGAGCCTTGACGCCAGAGGGAAGAAGTCCTTCCAGCCAGTGCGCCTTCAATTGCTCCGCCGTGACCGTGGATCCTCCCCCAATCGGCGGAGATCAATCTCTTGGAAGATGAAGATTTGGCGGCGGCGGCGGCCTCGGCGGCGATGTCGATGACCCTACTGGACGAGGAGGCCTTGGCCTTAGAAGTGGCTCTGGTGCGCTTGGGGGCCATGGCGATCGAGCGGAGCGTGCGGGGTGTGCTGCGCGCGGGAAGCGAATAGGCGCGAGGGAGAAGAGAATTTTTGAGGCGAAAGGGGACAAGTGAGGCTTTGAGCCCTACCCTTTGCGATTTATAAAGGGGTAAAAGCCCTAGAAAGTTAAGGTGGTAGTTCGCAGTAAAATTTGGATAACGATTCAGAGGTTAGAATTCAAACAAGGAATGCCTGAGAAATCAAAGTCACAGAAGTGGAAGAGGAGCCGGCTTGTCTCAGAAAGGCGAGTCCTGTGACTTAAAGAATTGAAAATCCTCAGAGCCAGTTTACAGGAGCCACGACAGACTCGGCCAGCATTGCGAAAAGGCGAGAGTGGTGGACTGGAACAAGGGGCAAGGATGGACTCATTTTATGTGTGCGTTTTATTTTAATGCAGGAATTCATCGTGGAGCTAGCAGCAGGCGACTTCTGAGCCTGTGACTCAGATGAAAGGAGTCGACCTAAGGAGTCGATCCAAGGAGTCGAACCAGGAGTGAAACTGAAGAGTCAGAGGAAGCCGTCGAAGCTGCGCCCAAGATAAATTCGGGGACTACTGATGGGGGGATACTTTATAGGTAGGCCCATGGACCCGGAAAGTAGACCCGCCAAGACCAAGAAGGCCAAAGCCGAGTCATGAATCAAGTCACATGGGCTGGGCTGGAGACAAGCCGACCGAGGCCCGTGTGGAGAAGGGACCCGCCAGAGAAGAGTCCTAGTACAACCCGGAGTTCTAACTTGGAAGGACAAGACCTAGATTAGGACTCCGTGTCTAAGTATGACTCGGTACAAGTTGTAAGTCCAGGGACCCGGCCACCTTTATAAGGAGGGCCCTGGGCCTTCGATCGATAAGCTTTTCCAGAGAGAGAAACTCTAGAACACCAGAGAGAAGTCGCCGACTCCTGATCTAGAGGAGCCGGATCCTTGTAATTGATATCAACACTAAGCAATAAAGAAGAAGCAGGACGTAGGTCTTTACCTCCTTCGAGAGGGGCCAAACCTGGGTAAATCTGTGTCTCTTGGCAAGATTAACCTCTCCCACGTACTTCGATCATCAATGGCCCCAGAACTCATCTTCCCTAAGGAAGAACTCGCCGTGACAACCCCACGACAGTTAGAGAGAAACCTGGGCCGCTAATCTAAGCCATGCATCATTCATGGTGGAAATTTACTTACATGCTATTTTGAACTCTCTGTGATACACCTTACAGTAAAAAGCTATATCAAGTGGTAAATAAAGAGGGTGTTGAGATTGTTCATTATGTTTGTTTGTCTTGTTGTTTTGATATGGGCTTGATCCATATCATGGGACAAGAGGTACCCCAGTTGAAACTCTTGATGATACCGTTTTTACTTACAATGATAGATAACTTAAACTTGCTTTGTTTCCCAAGTTGAATAATCATGGTGTAGGTACTTGTATTCAAGGGGCATGAGACATCTAACCTTCACTTTATCAAGGCCACTACTCATATTTGCTTTCACATTCAACTTTAATCATTCAAGATGCTATGATAGGGGAATGAGAGCTTGACACCAAGTATTACCATTGCATTCAATAACTTAAGTAGAATAGTTTGGAGGATAGATGAAACTCATGCATGCTTTACCTCTACTTATTTATATATCTTTTCCAAAGTGTCCACCTTTTATATTCAGATTTTCATCTACACTCTATGGACCAAAAGTATGCAAAAGTAAGAATGTCCATAGTACTATCTTTTTATGTTGCACTTTGTGAACTATCATTGATCATCTTTTCATTGAATACTTGAAATCACTTTATAAACTGTTTGCACATTGCTACTTCTTTGAAATAATGAATCATTTGACTTTATGTAGCAGTAGCAATCATCTTTTATATCCATGTTTTTATTATATTGCAAATTTCATGTTAGTTTTATCACTTTCATACTCGAGAACGAGCATGAGTTAAGCTTGGGGATGTTGATGCATCTAAAATGCATACATGAACTTTGCATTATAATTGTTATATTCCAATCATATTTGCATCATATAAGGGTTATATTACTGTTATTTAATGATTTTTGGTAATTTATAATGATTTACCCTTTTATGGAATTAATCCTGCGCAGGCAGAAAACCCCTTTTTCTTTCTTTAATTGTTTCGGGACCTTAACGACGTCATAATGAGCTATAAGTTTAGGGGGGTCATTATTTTAGAAGGACAAGATTTTGGAGCGAAAGAAGTCAATGAACGGAGGCCGGGAGACCAAAAGGGAGGGTCCCATGCGGCCCCTGTACCTGGCCGCGTGGGCCTACCCCATCTGGCCCTCGTGGCCCCAATTGCATCGATCCTTCGCCCCTAAGCATCCTCGTGACCTAAAAATGCCTATATAAAAGGTCCCCCGACGTTTTTCCAGACGAGAGCCGACACACGAGAGAAACATGAAAACAGAGATCAGGAGGCTGAAGATCGGAGGGGGAAAACTCTGGCGGAGCCCTGCCGGAGAGGCCTCCACCTTCTCCATCGACATCTCCACCGTCTCCATGATGAAGAGCGAGTAGTCCATCACTGGACTATGGGTTTGTGGCAGTAGCATATGTATCTCTCTCTCTCTTGAGTTTCATTAGTTAGCATCCTATGAGCTGCTGAACATGATTACGGTCACCGTTGTATTACCATTGTGGTGGATCTTTCTATGAGTTAATATATGTTGAGATTGCAATGTTTATTTCAGTTATGAAAGTAGATGCATATTATGTACCCCGTTCTTATATCCTTGTTATGATCAAGATTGTTTATGAGAGTGTGTGTGGGGGAACGTGTGCATTAGTTGGAGTAACGGGGGTGGTGAAGTGATAAGCTGACAACTTGAATATCATGATCCATTGGGTGTTTACCTTACTTTGTCGCCTCACTAGGGATAAACCAAAATACCATGTTGAAGGGTAGGAGTAGTGACATGCCTCTACCTAAGACTAGATCCATCATGTGTTTATTTTAACTTCATGTCATTGATCTTAAAGCTATACTCTAATGCTATCTTAATTACTAAGGTGCATGATTTATTTCACATCTTGGTGGAGTATAAGTGAGACTAATAATCTCTATGTTAGGACGTGATGCCCATATAATTAGTAACATGAATGAACTTGTTTGCAATCTCATATGTTAAGTCTATGTCTACTTGTTTGCCACACTATATTAAAGAGAGAGTGCATTTGTGAAACCATGAACCCCGGTCCATTTTTAATCATACGAAACACTTTTCCAACCACTTTCAAGCATCTTTTACATTCAGCCATTTTTAAATCAGAAAATACAAAAACACTTTTACTTCTTGCATTCACATATAAAAACCCCCAAAATACCATCCATCATCACTACTATCATCCTTGCATTGTTATTCATCACCATTGCATTTTTATTTGCTGTTTTGCATTCATTATTGTCTTAATATCATTCTCACACCTTGTGCTTGACAACCACTTGGTGAGGTTGAGGGCACAAAGCAATTTACTTGTTTGCAGGAAATCTAGAGAAGGACAAGAAGATAAAACCCACACTACTGATTCCCCGAGAGTTCGATATTAAACCCTCGAGTCACCCTTGTGGGAAAAATCTTCCACTACTACATACTCTGTACTTGGAGGCTCAACCTAACCCATATTTCTTTCAGGGTATCAAGAGTGCTTGTTGGCAAAGCTGAGGGAGACTTCAACTACATGCCATCAGCATCACGTCCTAACATAGAGATCTTTTGATTATTAGTCCCACTTATACTCCACCAAGATGTGAACTAAATCATGTACCTTAGTAATTAAGATAACATCAGAGTATAGCTTAAAGATCAATGACATGAAGTTAAAATAAACACATGATGGATCTAGTCTTAGGTAGAGGCATGTCACTCCTCCTACCCTTCAACATGGTATTTTGGTTTATCCCTAGTGAGGCAACAAAGTAAGGTAAACACCCAATGGATCATGATATTCAAGTTGTCAGTTTAGCACTTCACCACCCCCGTTACTCCAACTAATGCACATGTTCCCCCACACACGCTCTCATAAATATGCTTGATCATAACAAGGATATAAGAACGGGGTACATAATATGCATCTACTTTCATAACTGAAACAAATATTGCAATCTCAACATATATTAACTCATAGAAAGATCCACCACAAAGGTAATACAACGATGACCGTAATCATGTTCAGCAGCTCATACGGTGCTAACTAGTAAAGCTCAAGAGAGAGAGAGAGATACATATGCTACTGCCACAAACCCATAGTCCAGAGGTGGACTACTCCCTCTTCATCATGGAGACGGTGGAGATATCGATGGAGAAGGTGGAGGCCTCTCCGGCAGGGCTCCGCCGGAGTTTTCCCCCTCCGATCTTCAGCCTCCTCATCTCTGTTTTCTGGTTTCTTTCGTGTGGCGGCTCTCCCGTCGAAAAACGTCGGGGGGCCTTTTATGTAGGCGTTTTTAGGCCACGAGGATGCTTCTGGGCAAAGGATCGATGCAAACGGGGCCACGAGGGCGAAATTGGGTGGGCCCACGCGGCCTGGTACTGTAGCCGCGTGGGACCCTCCCTTTTGGCCCTCGCGCCTCCGTTCGTTGACTTCTTTCGCTCCTAAATCTTCTCCTTCCAAAATAATGACCCCCGTAAATTTATAGCTCATTATGACGTCGTTAAGGTCCTGAAACAAATAGAGAAAGAAAAAGGGGTTTTCTGCCTGCGCAGGATTAATTCCATAAAAAGGGAAAATCATTATAAATTACCAAAAATCATTAAATAACAGTAATATACCCCTTATATGATGCATATATGAATGGAATATATATATTATAGTGCAAAGTTCATGTATGCATTTTAGATGCATCAGGGATATAGGAGAGACCTTTAGTCCCGGTTGGTGGCTCCAACCGGGACGAAAGGGACCCTTTTGTCCCGGTTCTAGGCACGAACCGGGACAAAAGGTCATTTTCGGCGGCACCAAGAGGGCGCGCGCCAAAAGGACCTTTTGTCCCGGTTCCATCCACGAACCGGGACAAAAGGTCTTCCCGAAATTAAATTTTCGGGCGCCATGGCCACAGTTTAGTTTCTTTTTTGAAAAAAGTAATAAATTTATAAATTCAATATCTTTTGATCTGTTTATCAGAAAAATGCAATTAAATATCAAATTGTTCATAAAAATGTAATCTATCTATTTATAATAAATTCATTTTTGTTTGAAATTTGAGGTGAATTTATTTAATTACAAAATTTGGAATTTGAACTCAAATAACTTTTAAACTTATAAATTCAATATCTTTTGATCTGTTTATCAGAAAAATGCAATTAAAATATCAAATTGATCATAAAAATGTAATCTATCTATTTATAATAAATTCATTTTTGTCTGAGATTTGAGGTGAATTTATGTAATTACAAAATTTGGAATTTGAACTCAATTAACTTATTAAACTTATAAATTCAATATCTTTTGATCTGTTTATCAGAAAAATGCAATTAAAATATCAAATTGTTCATAAAAATGTAATCTATCTTTTTATAATAAATTCATTTTTGTCTGAGATTTGAGGTGAATTTATGTAATTACAAAATTTGGAATTTGAACTCAATTAACTTATTAAACTTTAAATTCAATATATTTTGATTTGTTTATCATAAAAATGAAATTAAATATCAAATTGTTCATAAAAATGTAATCTAGATATTTATAATAAATTCATTTAGAAATCCTTTAGTCCATCGACTGAATACAAATCATTCGGATTCCCGTCATACAGCCCAACGGTGCATTTGATATGCAAGCACTCACGAGACCGTTGGGCTGTATGAAGGTGTAATAATATATTAAATTATTAAACAATGTCCCATTCCTTTTGGTACCACTTGGTTCTAAAGAAAATGCATTAAACCTTTTATGTCCCGTCGTCCTCAGCCATGCAGCAGCGCGCAGGAGAGCGCCCACTTACGCATCGTGCCGGCTCCACTTCACTCTTTCTGCTGCAAAAAAAACTTGTGAGAAGTTCGTCGTCACCTTGGTCCGTCGAGAGAGAAGCCTACCCACTTTAAACGGGCATTCGATCCAAGCAGCGGCAAGACTTCTCTGATGATCTGCAACCGTCCCAACAAGTGTTGGGGATATACCAGATCATCAAAGAAGCCCTTCCCGCTGGTTCCCGAAAGTGTTACATATCATCACAGTTGATGGCTGTGAAGTGTACTCCTGCCTCCCTTATAGACATGCCTCTCCGAGTGACTCCCTCCGGTTGGATATTTATATCTGGCAACTCTTCACCTTTTTAGTCCCGGTTGGTAGCTGCAACGGCTCACAAGCGCTCGAAGGAAACACACGATCCGTGTGCTTCTGATCCAACGGCTCACAAGCGCTCTAAAGAAACACACGATCCGTGTGCTTCTGATCCAACGGCTCACAAGCGCTCTAAAGAAACACACGATCCGTGTGCTTCTGATCCAACGGCTCACAAGCGCTCTAAAGAAACACACGATCCGTGTGCTTCTGATCCAACGGCTCACAAGCGCTCTAAAGAAACACACGATCCGTGTGCTTCCGATCCAACGGCTCACAAGCGCTCGAAGGAAACACACGATATGCACCGTTGGATCTCAAGAAGAAGATAAGGCACACATATCAATGCTCCTTTAGTCCCGGTTCCAGCCACCAACCGGGACTAAAGGTGAAGAGTTGCCCTGATCTTTTAGCTATAAATACCCACCATGAGGAGGAGATGAAGAACAAGAGGGGGCAACAACAGAAAGAGAATACAAATCATTCGGATTTCCTGCATACGTCCAATGGTGCATTTGATATGCAGGCACTCACGGGCCACCGTTGGGCTGTATGCAGGGGAAACCGTGTGTTTTGTTCTATCTACAAAATACTTTAGTTCATCGACCGAATCCAAATCATTCGAATTCCCGTCATACAGCCCAACGGTGCATTTGATATGCAGGCACTCACGAGCCACCGTTGGGCTGTATGACGGGGAAACCGTGTGTTTTGTTCTATTTAGAAATCCTTCAGTTCATCGACCGAATACAAATTATTACACATCACCAACATCCCTATCTAGTGTTTCGGTTTTTTCTCTGCCGTAACCATGGCGCATCTTCATTAATTAACAGGAGACTTGGGTCATCCTTCACTCCGAAGGGCGGAATTTCATGAAACTTATCATAATCTTCTGACATGTCTGTCTTGTCCTCCACTCCCACGATGTTTCTTTTCCCTGAAAGAACTACGTGATGCTTTGGCTCGTCAGGTGATGTATTTGTTTGCATATTTTTTCTTTTTCTCGGTTTGGTAGACATGTCCTTCACATAGAAAACCTGAGCCACATCATTGGCTAGGACGAATGGTTCGTCTCTGTAACCAAGATTGTTGAGATCCACTGTTGTCATTCCGTACGGCTTGTCTACTTAGGACGAATGGTCTCTTCTTCGAGTTGAGAGAGTGGAAATGAGTGAGGATAGCCTCCACAGGGCCGCTGCAGCGGCTGAAAACCCTAAGTGGCATGGCGCCTTGGGCCGGGGCGCCATGGTACTGAGTATGGCGCCTTACCCTGGGGCGTCATGGCACTTAGCTGGGGCTGACGTGGACGGTCCATGGCGCCTTTGACCAAGGCGTCATGCTTCCTGGTATGGCGCCCTGGGGCCGGGCGCCATGAAAAAGGGTCAAATCTGAAATTATTTTGAATTTGGGTCCATTTCGTGAAATCTTTTCGAAAAAGGGTCAAATACGGTAAATTTCATGACTATTGCAGCACTGAACTGTTGTCAATCCGTAGCAGTAAAGAGTATTCTCCCGGAAATTCGTTTCCGAACTTGGATGCATATGCTCTCATCATTTGGAAAAACATTTTAGAATATCAAAAAATTCTGAACAAAAATATGGCGCGTACATCTCGACGTCCTATATGAGTACAACAAGTTTCGCGAAAAAACGATATTTTTTGTTAACTGCGAAAAAAGACAAAGAAATGACTTGTGAAAAGCCTTTTGTTAGCATCGAAATAAAGACGAATAGTACGTCACTAGACTAGGTTGTAACATGCGTACGCAGGCGAAACATTTTCACGTGGAGAGATCGACCACCAAGCGTGCATGCCGATAACGCATATACACGGGCCACTCTGCTAGTGGTGTCGGCGAGTGGCCGAGCGTAATCTGCAAATTTAAAAGATGTCATTGCAACCATTTTGTTTTGAAGGAAATTATGAACTTGGAAGATCTTGTTCACCTTGAGTGTCTATGATAGGTAAGATTGTGGATCATTGGAGCCAAGAAACTTTGCCATGTTAAATTTGAGATTTCAATATTTGTCTTCGTCGTGATGACGATGTTACGGAGCTGGCCTAGGCCAGATCTTCGTTGTTGCAGGTCCCCTCTCGGATCAACGACCGAGACACTTTGCTCAGGTCCCCTCTCGAATCAACGACAGACACACTTTGCTGGACGGATCAAGCTTCACCTCCAAAGGAAGCTATGCCGCTAAGGTTCCTTCCTCCTCCGGAAGTGAAAGATCTTTGGATGTCTGCTATAGTTCGACATGGTGAACACTCGAGGACATGACTCACCTCTTCTTCCAATGCAACTCTGCTCGTGAAGTCTGGACTAAGCTTGGGATTGACCCCCTCAACTCACCATTCCATGACCATTGGAATACGACACTTCTTGGCGGGTTGGCTAGATCAATTTGGCCATCTGTTGCCCTCATACTCTTATGGAAAATCGTGGACTCACACAATATCGAAGTATTCAGAAATGTTGATCAACCCCTCTCTTTTAAAATTTCTAAAACCCTTGATGATCTCACCATATGGGCTAATCGGTGCAAGGCACGGTGTCAAAAGGAGCACGCTGGTCTGTGGCGTGACTTCATTTCCTCACGCCTTGCGTGAACTGTGTAAAGTTTTTCCTGGTGGCAATTTATTCAGGTGGAGCGCCTTCCCCCCGTGACGTATTAAAAAAATGATGACGATGTTGGTTTGAGGTGCACAGTTTTGGTTCTCATCACATTGACGATGATGGTGGTGACTTTGTTCGGCATAAGAATCATCACCGGGGTCACCTTCCGGGTCTGAAAAAGCACACATCGTGCTTGATGTGGAGGTGGTGGTAATGGGGGTTGTCGAACATCGCTGCCATGATCGTCACGCCCTTGAGATTGTTGTTGTTGACTGCAGCCCGAAAAGACGTGTCGACGTATACCGTATTTGCCGACGGCCAAATGTATGCTGTTCGGCCCACGACGTACCGGCCTATATGCCGAGGGCCCCGATAAAATGCCGTCGGCATCTGTAGTTGCTTGGAGCTAGCTGGCATGTGATTACAATTTGATTTTTTTTTCTTTGGATAAAACAATGAGATAAGCCGGTGATTGAATGAGGACTATTGAAGCACTGAAGTGTTGTCAATCCGCAGCAGTAGTACCATGTGTATCGTTATTTGTTAGCATGTTAGGTGAGTACAGTATACGTAGACGTACAGTACGTCACTAGGCTAGCTAGGCCGTAGCATTCATATGCAGCACGGCCGGCACGCGCGCACTACCGGAGTACCGGACACTAGCTACACCAAACATTTTCACGTGGAGAGATCGACCAGCAACTAGCTAGCTAGGCGGGCATGCCGATAGATCCGGCATATCCACGGGACACTGTGCGCGTGCATGCCGAATAGCCTGATACGGACGCACCAAATTGTCGACAATATATACATGCAAAAACGTGATGGTCGAACCGCTCCAAATGACACGGACGCACCGTCAACAGTGCTGGCTGCGTGGTGGTGTATGTTTTTTCCGGAAGCGGCGCGGCATGGCGTTTGGGGCGTCGCCAGATTCGACCTATCGTTTCCGATTTCCCCCGGACGTCGATCGTCGCCTCGTGGCATGCCTCAGCTCGATCATGTGAGAGTTCTAGTAAGTGGAGGACGTCTATTCATTGGGGACAATTTTCACAACAGTGCAGTGAAGTGATTGTTGTCTACAGTGGCGGATCTAGGATCGAATCTGCGGGGTGTCAAGAATATAGACTTAACGTTAGTTTTTCTTTAATCTGGTATGCACACAAAATTAGTTAAAAAAATTGTAGAAAACTAAACACTTTGTATTTTGAAGGGGGTGCCATGACATCCATGGAACCCTGCCCGGATCCGCCCCTGGTTGTCTATCATATCAATTTGCAATGTGTTGCATCTTGGACCTAATTCAAAAATCGAGCTATTTGAAGAATAGAAGCTATTTGAATGGCTGACCAAATAGAGCATTGGAAGAATAGTTGTTTAATCGATTCCTCCTGGGGACAGAAAACATATTTTGTACTTTCCTCCTAGCTGCGTTTGAGTAGGTTGTCTTTAGTTAAGATAACTTCTCGACGAAGATATCAAACAAATTTTTTTTTAATTTGAGAGGTATATTCATCTTCTAAATTTTCTTATTGTCGTCAACCGGTATATCGGAGTGGATGAAAACTCTATAGAAGTACATAGAATGCACATAGAACAAATCTTTTGCCCTCTGTGGATATGGCTAGCTGCAGGTATGGAGCGGACGGAAATTTTAAATCCGAAGCAGTCAATGCCTTCGAAAGGATAGGGCGTGGTGTGAACCTCGAGCGAAACCGAGTCTAGTCTACTGGAGGTGTGACTGGGTGTAAATTTTGGTCGTAAAATCAAAAAACAACTGTCGAGAAGGTTATTGACTTGCAAACTGAAAATACTCTAACAAGCTAGTTCGTCCTCCTTTGCAACGTTCAGTGGAAAACCATTGCGTCGAAACTAATAGATGGATGCACCACCGTACGCTGCGAAGAAAAAATCAGTCAAACCCATGCATGTACCTAAGGCCTCGTTTGGAAGGAAGGGTTGGGCCGGGGTTTGAAGGGATTTTCCGCTAGCGGCTAAAAATCCCCAAAATTCCCCGGGGAGTCGTTTGGTACATGGGGTTGGGGTTGTGCCATCCCGGCCGATCCACCTCAAACCCCCACGACCCACGCGTGTTTGACGCCTCCAGGAGGATCGCGTGGATTGAGCGAGACGGAACAGAGGTAGGGAAAATTGGGGATTAGGTGAAGAGAAGGGGTTCACCCAATCCCCACAAATCCCCAATCCCTTTGGGGCTGAAAAACCCTCTATACCAAACGAGGCCTAAATGAATACTCCGTACAATGGATGGCGGTATTTTTTTTGTTCGTCTGACGCCTGTTCCGTAAAGCCGTACACGTGGCCGTACACAGGTAAAGCGGCACGACGAGATCGAGGGATATGAGTAGTTTTTGTCACATAGAGCAAGGACAATAATATATCCGGCTGTTGGCTATTACATAGTGACATGTCATCTATAGCCAACCTAATAGCCAACAAGTATAATAGTTGGTTATAAATATGGACTACTTTATTGAAAGGTGGCCCACCTCTCACTCTCACAAGTCGCCTAGGAGCACGTGCTGCAGCTGGCTTTTGCATGAGAGCCCGCTTCCATTCTCTCTCCTATTCTCTCTCCTCCATGTAAGCACAAATATATTAATTTAAAACTTATAGCCGGCTGACTGGACCTTATTGTACTTGCTCATACACTGCTCGGCGACGTTGGTACTACCCACGGACTGTGGCAGGCGGGCCCGGCGGGTCTGCTGGATATCTCGCCCTGTTAAACGATAGGCTCGTAGTTTATTAGGCTTTTGTTCAGTTGTAGCGTATCGGTGTGAATATAAACCGAACGTATGTTTCCTTGTATCTCAAGTTGAGATTGTTGTAACAAACTCTGTAATCTGTTGAGGGACTTGATCCCTATATAAACACGCAACGCGGCACGAGGCAAAGTGCACGCTTCAACCATTAGATCCAATCTCGAAAACTAATATGGTATCAGAGCTCGCCCTCTCCACGTCCATGATGGCTAGCTCGAGCCCCACCTCCTCCGCCTTCGCTGGTTCCCTCTTCGCACATCCGGTGACCGAGAAGCTGACGAAGGGCAACCACATCCTGTGGAAGGCACAGGTTCTGTCGGCAATCCGGGGAGCCCAACTCGGCCGCTTCATCGACAGCAAGGCCGAGGTTCCCGCTGCGGAGATCGACGCTGAGAAGGACGGGAAAACCGTCCAGGAGCCCAACGCTCTGTATGGGCAATGGCTGGCTCAGGACCAGCAAGTCACTACCACAGAAAGGGCTATCAGTGGCGCACCAAATTGCAATTCTGTGGCGCACCCCCAGGTTTGCTGGGTGCGCCACAGAATTCTCGCCACAAAAATATTTTCTGTGGCGCACCTGGCTTGGTGCGCCACAGAATTCTCACATTTCTGTGGCGCACCAGGCCAGGTGCGCCACAGAATTCACATTTCTGTGGCGCACCTACCCACCGTGCGCCACAGAAATATTTCTGTGGCGCACCCCTCTTACCATGCGCCACAGAATTTTTTTGAATTTCAAAAAAAAAGGCGGCCAGATCTAGATCTGGATCTGGCCAGATCTAGATCTGGTCGCCGGAATTTCGTTTCGTTTCGTTTCGTTTTTTTGGAGGCCGTAGATGGGTGGAGGAGGGAGTCGCCGGAGGTTGGTGGAGGATGGTGGTCGCCGGAGTTCGCCGGAGGTGGAGGAGGAGGTCGCCGGAGTGGAGGAGGAGGTTGCCGGAGTGGAGGAAGAGGAGGAGGTCGCCGGAGTGGAGGAGGAGGTTGCCGGAGTGGAGGAGGAGGTCGCCGGTGGTGGAGGAGGAGGTTGCCGGAGTGGAGGAGGAGGTCGCCGGTGGTGGAGGAGGTCGCCGGAGGTGGAGGTCGCCGGGGTGGAGGAGGAGGTCACCGGAGGTTGAGGTCGCCGGGGTTGTGGAGGTGGTCGCCGGAGTTGTGGAGGTCGCCGGAGGTGGAGGTGGAGGTGGAGGTGGAGGTGGAGGAGGAGTAGAGAAGATGTGGAGGAGAGGAGAAGAGATGGAGGAGGGAGGAGAAGGGGAGAGAAAGGAGAAAGGAAGAGGAGAAGTGGAGGGAGAAGTGGAGGGAGAAGTGGAGGAGAGAAGGAGAAAAGGGAAAAGAGAGGGAGAAGGGGGCTGGCGGGATTCAAAATTTTGAATCCCGCCCAAAAATTCTGTGGCGCACCAATGCCAAGGATGCGCCACAGAATTATTGGGCGGGATTCAAAATTTCGAATCCCGCCCAATAATTCTGTGGCGCATCCTTGGCATTGGTGCGCCACAGAATTTTTGGGCGGGATTCAAAATTTTGAATCCCGCCCAATAATTCTGTGGCGCATCCTTGGCATTGGTGCGCCACAGAATTTTTTTCCCTTTTTTTGATTTTTTTTATTTTGCTGGGAAAATTCTTCTGTTGGCCATAACTTTTTTTTGGTTTGGAATTTGAGGATTCTGTGAATTGCTGACCGGGTAAACCCGGGTGCCATCGAATCCGAAATTTTCTCTAGTTTTTTTTAAGGTATTATTCGCATTTTTTCGACGTCGTATGCAAAAGTTATGCCCGTTTTAATATTTTTTCACCTACTTTTGGAAAAAAAGTCAAAATGTGTATTTCAAATTTTTCCTAACAAATAGACCCTAAACCTTCCCTATATCTGAAAGGATTTTATTTTTTGAATTTTTTATCATTTTCTTTCACTACGTGCAAAACTGAAAAGGCGATCCACGGGGGGGGGGGGGGGGGGGGGGGTGCGTGGGGTGAAAAAGTGCTGCACTATTCTGTGGCGCACCGTGGCTAGTGCGCCACAGAAATTCAACTTTTGTGGCGCATCCTTCTCCATGCGCCACAGAAAGATGAATTTCTGTGGCGCACCAGCCACGGTGCGCCACAGAAAAGGCCGAGATGGACCACGGCCCACTGATTGAAGGTGGGGCCCACGCGTATTCTGTGGCGCATGAGGAGTGGTGCGCCACAGAAGTCTCTCTTTCTGTGGCGCATGGCGTGCAGTGCGCCACAGAAAGTTGATATTCTGTGGCGCATGGGCTAAGGATGCGCCACAGAATGTTCAAATTTCAGTGGCGCATCGACAGCCATGCGCCACAGAATAATTTTTTGTGGCGCATAAATTAAGGGTGCGCCACAGATAGGCAACCTCCCTATAATGCTTTTCCTGGTAGTGAGTTCTGCATTTTCTTCTGACTACTCTGTCTCGTGAGGTGCTGTCACAGGTCCACGCCTCCACCAGCGCCGCCGAACTCTGGGACGCCGTCGAGGCCATTTACGCCTCCCGTACCCGCGCCCAGACGGTCAACATCCGCATCGCCCTGACTACCACACCAAAAGGCAACTCCACCGTTGCTAAGTACGTGGCCAAGATCAGGAGCCTGGCGGACGAGATGGCCGCCGCCGGCAAGAAGCTCGATGACAAGGAGATCGTCTCCTACATCCTCGCCGGGCTCGACGGCGACTACAACTCCATCGTCTCGGCACTGTGCTCCCGCAAGGAGGCAGTGACCGTGTCTGAGCTGTACACACAGCTCCTCAGCCACGAGATGCGGCTGGAGCTCCTCCATGGCGCCGGTGGCTTCTCTGCTAATGCCGCCTATCGTGGCAACCGTGGTGGCGGCAACTTCAACAACAACGGCCGCGGTGGTGGCTACAATCAGGGTGGTGGAGGAGGCCGCCCATCTGGAGGTGGTGGCCAGCAGCAGAACTACGGCAATGGAGGCTGTGGTGGACAAAATCAAGGTGGTGGCGGTGGCTGTCAAGGCAGCAATGGAGGTGGCGGCTACAACAACTCCGGCAAACCTCGCTGCCAGCTATGTGGCAAGGTTGGCTACGTAGTCCAGAAGTGTTGGGAGCGCTTCAATCAAGACTTCACCGGCCATGTGGAGAAGAGCGCAGGCGCAGCATCAACCTCCTACAGCGCTGACTCCAACCCGTGTTTCATTGACACGGGTGCTACGGACCACATCACCGGCGACCTCCACAAGCTCACGATCCGCGACAAGTACAACGGGAATGAGCAGGTCCACACTGCCAGTGGGTCAGGTATGGACATTTACCATGTTGGTCATTCATCGTTCAGTACCCCTGATCGCAATCTTCATATCAAAAATATTCTTCATGTTCCGCAAGCGAAAAAGAGTTTATTATCTGCTCATCGACTTGCCCGTGATAATCATGCTTTTCTTGAAATTCACCCAAATTCCTTTTTTATCAAGGACCAGGCAACGAGTAGAACCTTACTTCACGGCAGATGTAGGAGAGGCCTTTATCCTCTTTCGTCCACAACGTCAAGCTCAAGCAAGCATGCTTTCGGTGCCACCAAACCATCCCAGGAGAGGTGGCACGCTCGCTTAGGTCATCCATCTTCGGTCGTCGTCAAGAAAGTCATTAGCAAGAATAATCTTCCATGTTCGAGTTTGTCTGTTGATGAGTCGGTTTGTGATGCCTGTCAAAAAGGCAAAATTCATCAACTTCCCTATCCTAGGTCATCTAGTGAATCTAGTGCTCCTTTAGAGCTTATTTTTTCGGATGTGTGGGGCCCTGCCCAAGAGTCTGTTGGACGAAAGAATTATTATGTCAGTTTTATTGATGATTTTAGCAAGTTTACGTGGATTTATTTTCTCAAGTACAAATTTGAAGTGTTTTAAAAATTCCATGATTTTCAGAATCTTGTTGAACGACAATATTAATTCAATAGAAAAATCCTTGCTATGCAAACTGACTAGGGTGGTGAGTATCAAAAACTCAGCTCCTTTTTTACCAAAGTTGGTATTTCTCATCATGTTTCTTGTCCCCATGCATATCAACAAAATGGTTCAGCAGAACGTAATCACCGACATATTGTCGAAGTCGGGCTGTCTCTTCTTGCTCAAGCATCAATGCCCCTTGAAATATTGGGATGAAGCATTCTCTTTCGCTACATATCTCATAAATCGTACCCCCACAAAAGTTTTCAACTTTGATAGCCCGTTTGAGCGTCTTCTTCATAAAAAGCCCGACTATAACTGCCTTCGTATTTTTGGATGTGCATGTTGGCCGAATCTTCGCCCGTATAATACACACAAACTCCAATTTCGCTCCACACAATGTGTGTTTCTTGGTTATAGTCCCTTGCACAAAGGGTTTCAGTGTCTTGACATCTCTAGTGGGCGTATCTACATCTCAAGGGATGTTGTGTTTCATGAGACAAAATTTCCCTTTCATACTCTAAATCCTAATGCAGGCGCTCGCCTTCGGTCAAAAATTTTGCTTCTACCGTCGCATTTATCTAATCCTTCTGATCAAGGGGGAAATAACGTTGTTGATCATGTGGTTAATGCTCCTAATTTTTCTGACCCTAATGGCACAAATCTGCAGTTTCCTGTTATTTTATGCAATAGCAAACAAACAAGACTAGTGCAAGACACGAGGAGGATCTGGTTGGTGAACGCGATCCCGAGAGATCGCCTGCTGGTAGCAGACCCGCGGGGTCTATGCAGCGCACGGATACATCATCGACGAACGAGTCGGGCGATGACGCGTGGCCCTCGAGTTCTGGCGAAACCGCGTCTTCAAGCGCGGATCAAGGCGGGCCGTCCTCGCCACAAGCCTTCAACCAATCACCGCACGGGGCACGCGGTATGTCTCCGTCACCCGACCGGCCCACCATCGACGTGGCGTCGCGGCACAGGCTGGCGGAGGACGCGGCTGTCGGGGCTGATACGCTGCCTGGCAGTAGGATCAGCGCGCCAGGATCTTCTGCGCCGGGCACAATGACGCATATTGCTATGCCTGAAGCTACACGGGCACACACAAGATCAAAAAGTGGTATTTTCAAACCTCGTAATCCAACTGATGGTACGGTTAGGTACGGTTAGGTACGGTAATTTTGCATCTACGGGTGAACCTGATAATTGGCATGAAGCACTAGGTGATAAAAATTGGAAGAATGCTATGGATATAGAATTTGATGCTCTTATGAAAAATAGGACTTGGCATTTAGTACCATCTGATGAAGGGAGGAATATAATTGATTGTAAGTGGGTGTATAAAATTAAAAGAAAAGCAGATGGCACTATAGATAGGTACAAAGCTAGACTAGTCGCTAAAGGCTTTAAGCAGCGTTATGGCATAGATTATGAGGACACATTTAGTCCTGTAGTTAAGGCTGCTACTATCAGATTGGTGTTGTCTATTGCTGTTTCCAGGGGATGGAGCCTTCGCCAATTGGACGTTCAGAATGCGTTCTTACACGGTGTTCTAGAGGAAGAAGTGTACATGCGGCAGCCACCTGGCTATGAAGACAGTAACAAGCCGCATCACATATGTAGATTGGACAAGGCCCTATATGGGTTAAAGCAAGCGCCTCGTGCATGGTACTCAAGGTTGAGTACAAAATTACAAGAACTTGGTTTTAACCCCTCAAAGGGTGATACTTCGTTGTTCTTCTACAAGAAAGGGAAGATCACCATATTTATGCTTATTTATGTTGATGATATAATTGTTGCAAGTTCCTCTGATGAGGCTACTTTAGCATTGCTTAGTGACTTGTGAAATGATTTTGCTCTTAAGGATCTTGGAGATCTTCATTATTTCTTGGGAATAGAAGTGCAGAAATCTGGTGATGGCATTCTTTTGACCCAAGAAAAGTATGCTTTGGATGTCCTTCGTCGTGTTGGTATGAAGGAATGCAAACCATCCAGTACACCATTGTCCACAACTGAAAAGCTGTCTTTGCATGAAGGGGAAGTGTTGAACTCAGAAGAATCAACTCGGTACAGAAGTATTGTTGGTGCTTTACAGTATTTAACATTGACAAGACCTGATATATCTTTTGCTGTTAATAAAGTATGTCAGTTTTTGCATTCACCTACTTCTGTACACTGGACAACTGTGAAAAGAATATTAAGGTACCTTAAGGGGAGTGTGGACATGGGACTTAAGATTAGCAAGTCATCATCATCATTAGTGAGTGCTTTTTCAGATGCTGACTGGGCAGGATGTCTAGATGATAGAAGGTCTACGGGAGGCTTTGCTGATTTCTTTGGTTCGAACCTGGTGTCATGGAGTGCCAGGAAGCAGGCCACAGTCTCGAGATCAAGCACAGAGGCAGAATACAAGTCACTAGCAAATGCAACTGCTGAGGTAATGTGGGTAGAAACCCTTCTTGATGAACTTGGTGTTGATCATCCTCAAGCAGCATGTGTATGGTGTGATAATCTGGGTGCAACCTATCTCTCAGCTAATCCTGTTTTTCATGCAAGAACTAAACATATTGAGATTGACTTTCATTTTGTGAGAGAACGTGTTGCTCAGAAATGGTTGGATATCAGATTTATTCCAATAGGAGATCAAGTGGGCAGATGGATTTACCAAACCACTGCAAGTTAGACAACTTCGAGCATTTAGGAGCAACCTCAATCTGGAGTCGTTTCGGTTGAGGGAGGATGTTAAACGATAGGCTCGTAGTTTGTTAGGCTTTTGTTCAGTTGTAGCGTATCGGTGTGAATATAAACCGAACGCATGTTTCCTTGTATCTCAAGTTGAGATTGTTGTAACAAACTCTGTAATCTGTTGAGGGACTTGATCCCTATATAAACACGCAACGCGGCAAGAGGCAAAGTGCACGCTTCAACCATTAGATCCAATCTCGAAAACTAATACGCCCGGCCGTCACACCGACCACAGGCTTGGGTAGCACTGCCGTTGGTCCCACACGTCAGTCGAAGCAGATGTACTCCTAGCTAGGAGCAAAGTGAGAGGGAGATATCCAGCGAGACAGCGACACGATTACCGGGCTATACCTACCTACGACTACGGGCTAGTAGGCCACTGTTATCCTTCGCATGGCATGGCAGGCTGCGTGCCTCGTCACGGGCGCACCGGAGAAAGGTGGTGGTGGTCTAGATCGGTCGGCCCATGATGCGTCCACGTGGTGTGCTCGATCGCCATGGCCACGCACAGTCTCCCAGACGCCACTCCATGTCACCTCGGCTTCCATCGGAAAGGCTCAACTCACGCGCGGCTCCCGAGGCGATCGATCCATCATGCCCGCCCGCTAGATCTAGTCCATGTCCATGGCGAATCGGATATGGTGCGCTCGAATGGATCCTCTCTGGCCTGAGGGATGACGAGAAAGGCAGCACGAACGCCCGACACGAGCGAGCGGGCGGCGCGTCTGGTCTAGCACGTCCACGTGGGACGAACCCCACGGCGGCGGCCGGCCGGCGGGAGCCCCGGCAAGCGCGACTTTGCCTTTGTGCAAGTTGCACTTGCTCAGTGCGTGCTTCCATGCTTGCCGTACGGCCGAGATATCCTGTCGTGAAAAAGGCAAAAAGGTGAAGGCCCTGTTGTTCTCATAGTCATAGAAAAACCTGATGCATGCGCACACTCGCGTAGACATATACAGTATTCCGTAGTACATTCAATTATGAGTCCGTGAATCGCACGCGCCGCGTACAGACACGTACGGATTAGCGTACGTGTTGTCTGCGCCGCACCCGACCCAGCACCCGCACCAGTGTCTCTGCTAGCTCATTACTTCGTCCTGTGATACTATCAAAGCCATACGATCGATCCATCGAGTTCTTCATCAAATCCTTCCAACTTTTCAGCTTGTTTTAGCTATAGCTAAATGCGTGAGTGTCGGTTTGCTTTTCGGGAAAGAATAAAAAACACAATTGGGACGAAACCGAGAGTGGAAAAAAGAAAAGAAAAAGGACTTGCGCATGCATGCTGAATTGTTTTTTACACAAAGGCCGATCCAATCCATCGAGCTGCTTTGTTGAAACTGCAGACACTGCTATTTTTATATATCCGTACGTTATTGAGTAGCTATACCGTGTCTTTCTCTTTGTACAAGCACGTCGCCATGTCGGTCAGTATGTCCTCGCTGGACAACTCCGCAAAGCATAAACAACTACTTAGTACAAATCATGGCCATCCGATCGAACAAAGTACACATCCAGCTCGTCCATCCGTAATATTTTATACGCGATGCATGCCGCGTTCGTTAATTGGCCCGTACGAGTATTTTACGTACGACCCAGTCCGTGGCTCGATCACATGGCCGGGAGCACAGCTCAGCTCACCTGTAGTAGACTGTACGTAGTCTAGTCAAGAACCCACTAAACAAACAAAAGGAGCTCCAGCTCCTCTAGTCGACCATACGGTACGGCACCTCGGGGCTTGCCTGCGCCTCGTCAATGCTCCCATCTGTGCGCCCGTGTACGTGGCGACCATCGAATGGTTCCCCCGCACGCGGTTGTTTCCCCTAAAAAAAACAGGAATAATACCGATCCGAAAATACGAATCCCTGTACAGTACGAAGCAACCTCCGTTCCGTAATTTTTGCACGACGTTAAAACAGAATCTGGAGGGAAATATGTGCGCCAATAAATCTAGAAAACACAGTACCGCGCGCCAAAACAATTATTCCCACCAAGTCATACAGTAAATACAGGGAAATCTTCCACCAACACAAAGGGGAACAAGGTTGAATCACAATGAACAGAGGCTCGATCACAACTATCGCCGTTCAGTTTTGTCCTTATATTGCACGTGCACCGGTCAAGCTTAGATGATTTTTCTCTGTTCCCACCGACCGGCCCTGCGGAAGAAGGAGAAGATGAGAGCTGCTAGGTCGATCAGTCAGATTAGAGCGACCGCCGTTAGGCTGGTGCCAACGCGGTCGGTAGCCGGGGCGATATCGCCCCGGTGGAGGCGGGAGGGGGGCGGTAGCGGGGTGGGACGGTAGCGGGGGGCGGTGGATCCACCGCCCGGCGGTAGCGGCCGCTACCGCCCCGCTGCCGCCCGCGTTGGCGGCGAGAGTGCGGCGGTAGGGAGGCGGGAGGCGGGCGGCGCGCTGGCGGGGCGACAGGCGGGCGGGAGCGGGGCGGGAGGCGGGCGAGAGGCGGGCGAGAAGGAGGCGGTAGCCGCAACGGCTAGCTGACGTGGCGAGCTGTGATTCGTCCACGTCAGCTAGCCGTTGAGGTGTCCGTTGCAGCCTCCAAAAATTCGAATTTTTTTTTCAAAAAACTCCAAATTTCATCCCAACCCCCTATAAATCCCCCCCACCACCTCACTCATTCCACACCTCACTTCATCTCATTTCTCTCCTCCACTCTCCCAAATCTTCTCCACCATGTCGGGTTGGTCTCCAGATTTCACCCCATTCACCGACCTCTTGCAGTCCGACGGGTCACTAGCCCCTCCCCTAGATGATATCTCTCCGACACATCGTCGCTCCAATGTCGGTTCTTCGCCGCATCCCCGAGTTTTACTCCCCTCCGGCACACCACCTCCGGGGCCATATGGTCCATACCCTCCACCTCCGGGGCCATATGGTCCATACCCTCCGCCTCCGTATCCATACCCCCCACCACCTCCACATGCTCCACCTACAGGTAGCGGGAGTGGGACTCTACCTCCGTACCCACCACCTTCGTACGGTCCATATGCTCCACCTCCATATGCTCCATACCCCCCACCACCTCCCGAAGCCACTGCTCCAAGCTCCGGGTCCGAAGCCGCGGAAACAATCCTACCAAAGCGTCCAAAGAGGCTTGACTGGACAACTGCGGACGAGGAAAAACTGGTAATTTACTTACCCGTCACATATTTAATATGGAATTTTATTTTATTATATGACTAACAATATCTATTTCGGGTAGGTTCATGCTTGGATTTTTCACTCCAAGGACTCTATCGCCGGTAATTGCAAGACCGGCGTTAGTTTTTTGGGTCAGATAGCTGAGACCTTCAACTCTACCTCGGAACCTTCCCGTCGTCGGACCGCGAAGCAACTGAAGGATCATTGGAACGTCTACAACCGTGAGGTGTCCTTGTTCAATGCATACTACATCGAAGAAGAAGGGTTACGTCAGAGTGGAGTAGACGATGCAATGGTCATGAAGGCGGCAATGGCGAGGTACGAGAATGACGACAGAGTGACTCAGCCTTTCAGACGCCACCACTGGTGGGAAGCTGTTCGCAATGAAGCGAAGTGGAAAGGACAACATGGTCCTGGTAGTGGATCCGATTCCACTTCCAAGAGAAGCCGTCTGGGAGTTTCTGGTGAGTACAGCTCTGGCGACGCGACGGAGGAGGACCGTCCAATAGGCCGCGATAGGGCCAAGGCGACGGCACGGAGGGAGAAGGAAAGGAGCAAGGGAAAGGAATCCTCATCAAGCAGTGAGGTAGCAAGTAAATCCTTCGCAATGAAGAACATGTGGAGTGGTTTAGTGAAGGCTAAGCTACTCAAGTAATGGAACAAAATGAAGGACCGATCAACCGCCGATATGGACGAAGCAGATAAACGCAAACATGCGAAGGCCATGAAGATGGTGGAAAATGAGCTTGGGCTGCAAGATGACGAGTATGAAGAGGAGGAGGATTAGAATTTATTTTTTATTTATTATGTAAATTTTTTTATTTATTATGCAATTTTATTAATTATTATGTAATCAGTAACATTTTTAGTTCAATAAAATTATTTTCTTGCATTATTTTGAATGTCTAAACAAAAGCAAGTGAAATAACTAAATCTGAAAAAAAAGTGCTGATGTGGAGGAGAGAGAAGTGAGAGCTGTCACTACAGCCCGTGTATTGGCACCGTGGATGAGAGTGTGGTGAGAGTGGGGGTAAAAACTGACGTGGCGGAGCTATAGCCTGCGGTGCACTGGCACCAGCCTTATATGTCCGGTCTAATTAACGATCAATCCAATCATGCATTCACGGCTGAAAATTTGGAACGCTACACACTCACTCGTACACAAAGTCAAAGTAGCTTCATAAACTAATACACTAGCTAATTAGGGGTTTGACCGTACGAGTAATCAATGATGGAAGACAAAATGTATACTCTCCAAATAGAGTTTGGTCCGGCTTTATAAATAAACCAATAACTTCTACACAAAGAGCACGGAAGATAACGAGTCCGGAGGGCAACAACACATACATGTCCAACGAGGAAAAACAAATGATATATACAACTCTTAAAAGAGTGAAGCGATATAACCTAAAAAAAAAAGAGTGAAGCGATACAACGGCTGACTGTGGCATTTTGTAGATCGAACTCCATGGAGCTTGGTTTTTAAAAATTTCATAATCGATATTTTATTTCGGCAAAACTTTAACGGGGTAGATAATGTCTAGATCTACCACTGTACAATGAAAACGTCAAATGAGTAGATATAGATCAGTGAATAAGGGAGTTTAAAAGGTTGAAAGTTTGCCTAATTTGTCTTTTTGTGTAGACCGTAATACGACGAATTTTGGACTGAGATTTTGCACAATTGTCTACTCCTAGCCCTTTTTTCGATTGTTTAAAACAAAAACATGTAGGTTTTGAAATTTTGGAAAAAAGAGCTCCCTGAGGTCGGAAGCATTTGTGGTTTCCGTATAACGACTACTAGGCAACAAAATGAGAAGATCGCCACTACTAGGAAAAAAGCTACCGCTCGCTCGCATAATTATGCTATCGCCGGCGCAGTGGCGCGCGTCGGCGGTAGTCACACCGGTGGTATGCAGTTAGCCCCGGCACGCGTCTATGCGCGGGGGTACCGCACTTAGCTCCAGCGCGCTAACCACTACGGGAAACGCACGAAACGCCGACGGCCGGAAGCCGTCGGCGTATAACAAAAAGCCGTCGGCGTATAAATATGCCGACGGCGGCCGTCAGCGTCTTTCCGTCGGCGTTTACGCCCGTCGGCGTACCACTTCCGTCGTCGGTGTATCCGAACCCCGTCGGCGTACGTGGTGTGGGCCCCACAAGACGGCATCCGACCGTTTCCGTCAGCGCACCATACGCCGACGGCATTGCCGTCGGCCTCTGAGTGCCGATTATTTTTATTTTTTTAAAATTTATTTTTGAATTTTTTTGAATTTTTTTAATTCTTTTTATTTGTATTTCGAAATTTTCAACTTAGTCACATATTTAATCCTTAATTTCACACTTAATTATATGTCAAAGTACTTACCATAGTCAAACTTCCCGTTCGGTCACCTATCCTCACATTGCTCCAGCCCAAACACGCTTAACTTTTGAGTTCTTTCCAAACTAACTTCCAAATGAGAAATTAGAACTTACTGATATTAGTACCCTATCAATCATATTAACCCCTCGGTTATGATGTTACACTTTTCGTTATTTAAATTTCAAAATTTTGTTTGAGTAAACTAACAAGGATTATGTAATAGTATATTTCGAATAAATAACAATAAAATGAATTTTACTTTATTATTTTCCTTTTTATATTTAATATGGAATAATTCATATCTTTAAATCCGTAGATCGAAAATTGATAAATTAAATACCTAAATCAATTAGAAAAATGAGAGGAATTCAAATATTTCATCCATATCATCTTTTGCATCACAAAAACCTTGATAGTTATAGAAAATTGGGAAAATACTCAAAAAATGAAATCCATTTTTAAATTTTTAGTGTCAAAACAGGCTTTTTTTATGAAGCAGCTATCAAAACGGCTCACCGAAAGAGGAACATCCAAATAGGTAGAATATAGTAGACCACCTTATAAGTTCATTTAACCCTGGGTTTGGATATAAAAATATAATTAGGTATTTCAAACATTTCAGATAAGTTCCTGCGGATTTCGCTGGAAATGGGTCTGATTTGAACTACGAGTGGCCGCATAGTTTACTCATGGTCTTTTGTGAAAATCACTTTTAGATCCACAGTATATACTTTCTTTAGAGATCTTTGACGGTTTTTGCTAGATCGAAGTTACGATTAGGTTTAGCTTTATCGTTAGGGTTTACGGTCTCGGTTTCGGGCTAGGGTTAGCCATAACTAATTTAAAAAAATCAAAAAAATGGAAAACCTTCACATGACATCCTTTTATGTGACCTACCACCTGGAAAAAATTATAAACATACTTAGGTATTTCACAGAATTGAGTTACGAGATACAAAGATGTATGGTTTTCGACTGAAATGAGCTAGGGTATGACATTTAACATAGCAAAAAATGTCGGAATGAGTCAATATTTGACACACTGGTGAATCTTGGTTGTAGAATAGTATTGACTAAGGGGTTTAGGGTTTTCGTTGAATAAAAAACCAATTTTTTTATTTTTTTCAGTGTCAAAACATGCATTTTTTTGTGAAGCAGCTACCAAAACGGCTCACCGGAAGAGGAACATCCAAATAGATAGAAAATAATATACCATCTTATAAGTACATTTAACCTTGGGTATGGATATAAAACATATTTGGGTATTTCAAACATTTCAGATAATTTTCTGCCGATTTCGCTAGAAGCGGGTCTGATTTGAACTACGAGTGCCACATATTTTGGTCATGATTTTTTGAAAAAATCAATTTTAGATTCAAAATGTATACTTTCTTTAGAGATCTTTAACGATTTTTGTTGGATCGAAGTTACAGTTAGGTTTAGTTTTATCGTTAGGATTTACGGTCTCGGTTTCCTGCTAGGGTTAGACATAACTAATTTAGAAAAATCAAAAAATAGAAAACCTTCACATAACATCCTTTTATGTGACCTACCACCTGAAAAAATTTATAAACATGAGTCATGGAGATTTTTATAAAAAAGTCTTGACAAAAATAAGCTACGAGGTACAAAGATGTATGGTTTTCGACTGAAATAAGATAGGGTATGACATTTAACATAGCAAAAAATATCGGAATAAGTCAATATTTGACACACCAGTATATCTTGGTTGTAGAATAGTATTAACTAAGGGTTTTAGGGTTTTTGTTGAATAAAAAACCCAATTTTCAAATTTTTAGTGTCAAAATAGGCTTTTTTGTGAAGCAGCTACCAAAACGGCTCATCGAAAATGGAACATCCAAATAGATAGAAAATAGTAGACACATAGGGGTGTCTTGGTATGAAAAACATTGTTGCCAAAAATAATTTCCAAACTATTTTCGTAAATATCATTTTCTATTTTTTAACTGTCAAAAATGACTTTTTAATAGCAAGTACCAAACATATATTTCAAAATGTCATGTGCATGGTGAAAAAGATTTTGTGGATGTCATATTTGGATTCGTCTTATTTTTCTAAGCGATTTAGACATTTAATTTGTTAAATTTCGATTTACGAATTTAAAGATATGAATTATTTCATATTAAATGGAAAATAGAAAAAAGTAGACGCCGACGGCGGCCGTCGGCGTATCAAAGTAGACGCCGACGGCGGCCGTCGGCGTATCAATGCCGTATAACCCAGTCTGCGTTCCGTCACGGTGGGTCTTGTACGTCGACGGCATTGTTGATGCCGAGGGCTGCCGTCGGCCTATGTCGGACTACGCCGACGGGGTTTTTACGCCGACGGCCGCGTCCGCGGCTTCCTTAGCTTGCCTGTACGCCGACGGCCCCGACATTTGGCCGTCGGTGTATAAGTCGGCTGTCGGCATCTTGTGACTTTCCCGTAGTGAACTCTATGCGCCGGCGCTACGTATTACAGGGCGGAAAAAATCGTGCTTGTTCAGTGCGTGCTTTGATGGATGGTGCCATACGGGCGAGATATCATACTGTGTCGTTTTCCTTATCGTGCGCACCGACCGACTGAGCACCGCCGCGCGACATGTATTCATGAGTCCGCGTATATATCGTACGCGCGTACGGACAGCTCTGATCGATCGTGTTGTCTGTCTGCGCCACACCCGACCCAGCAACCCGCACCGGCCGCCACACCAGCGTCTGTGTTGTCTTTCATTGCTTCGTCGTGGCACCGGAGCCATCCGATCGGTGCATGCATGCAACTTGCTCCGAGACTCGCAGGTCTACCGATCCATCGAGTTCTTCGTCAAATTGTTCTAACTTTCCAGCTTGTTTTTTTTTTTGGCTCAAATGCATTTGTGGGTGCCGATTCGCTTTTGTCTCCATGGAATGAATTGAACAAAAAAATTAAAGGACTTGCATGCACGCCATATTTTACACCAACGGGCCGAGGGAGCTGCTTTGTCGAAACAACTGCAGGCATTGCTAGCTTTATCCGTACGTCGAGTAGCTGCCGTGTCTCTGTACATGCAGGCATGTCGGTCAGTAAAGCAGAATTAGTTATGTACTACACATGAACAAGCAGTACTAAGTAGTTACTCCCTCCGTTCCACAATATAAGATGTTTTACATGTTTCACATGTTGTCTAGATTCGGAATAAAAAAATGGAAAGTGGGTGAACACATACACTAAAACATGTCTAGATACATGTGGTACAAATACGAATATGGAAAAGGCCTAAAACATCTTATATTATGGAACGGAGGGAGTAGTTAAAGACATGGCCATATCAGATCACACAAAGTAAGCCAGCTACACAAGTACACATCCAGCTCGCCAACATTTGAGCCTAGGTATTTCATAGAAATGAGCTACGAGGTACAAAGATGTATGGTTTTCGACTGAAATGAGCTAGGGTATGACATTTAACATAGCAAAAAATATCGAAATGAGGCAATATTTGACACACTGGTGTATCTTGGTTGTAGAATAGTATTGACTTAAGGGGTTTAGGGTTTTCGTCGAATAAAAAACCCATTTTCCATTTGTTTAGTGTCAAAACAGGTTTTTTTTGTGAAGCAGCTACCAAAACGGCTCACCGAAAGAGGAACATCCAAATAGATAAAAAATAGTAGACCATCTTATAAGTGTATTTAACCCTGGCTTTGGACATAAAAACATATTGGGGTATTTCAAACATTTCAGATAAGTTCCTGCCGATTTCGCTGAAAGTGGGTCTGATTTGAACTACGAGTGCCGCATAGTTTGGTCATGATTTTTTGAAAAAATCACTTTTAGATCCAAAATGTCCTGCCGCGCCTTCCTGATCATGTCCTACCGCCGCCCCATGACTTTCGTCATCATCTTCATCATCACTTATCCACTAAGCGTGCCCCTCCATAAAACCATGCCTGAGCAGGTGCTCCAGCAACTGTCCGCTAAAGCGGTCGAGGGTGCCCTCTAGTATGCATTTTCGACACGAACATTGTATCAATTTGCGATTATTCCGTAACATGTCTTCCGTCGCGTGCCTCAAATATCTATTCACGACACGTCCGAGCTAGTGGGAAATGATGGGGGGGGGGGAGGGGGTGGGGATTTAATGGGGTAGGTTTGAGCTAGTGTGAAGGGGGAGAGTGAGGTGCAATAATGGAGTGGAGATGGGGGTTGGTCGAGTTGGAGGAGAAGCCCAGGTTACCACTGGCGAACAGGAAGCTTGTTCGCCAGTGGTACCTAAGATACCGCTGGCGAACAGCTTCACCACGTGGTAAGTGGTAGGTGGCCCCGCTGTGGTCGAACCGGACCCTCACTTACCACTGGCGGACAGGAGTTGTTGTTCGCCAGTGGTACGTACCCTACCACTGGCGAACAGGAACTGTTGTTCGCCAGCGGTATGTACCACTGGCGAACATTGTTTTCTGGTTCGCCAGTGAGGACCCGGCGGCTATAGCCCTTTTCCTACTAGTGATTGTTGAATCCAGGAACATATTTTAAAGATCACAGTACAAGGTTCATCAGGCCATTTGTTTTGAAAGCATGCTAGATTCCTTGTTTTCCAAATACTCCAAATTACAGCAGCAATCCCAACTGTAATGAGGTTTCTTTTTTCCTTCCCATAGCCCCTAAGCCACGATGAGATGCAATGATCTACTGAGCTGAAATGACAATTAAACCCAAAGGCAGAGCTAACTACATTCCAGACATATCTAGCTAGAGGGCAAAGAAAGAAGAGGTGTGCAATTGATTCATTCTTTCCACATAAAAGACATTTTGATTCACATTTCCCCCCCTTTTGAGTAAGACGTCTCTAGTGAGGATGCTTTTCTTAAGGACTAACCAGAGAAAGGTTTTAACTCTGAGAGGGATTTTAACTTTCCAAAGAAACTTATATGGTACAGTGTTACTCAGTTGCATTGCCAGGTAGAGGGATTTAACTGAGAAATTACCAGATCTAGTCAAAGTCCATCTAAGCCTGTCTGGTTCATCTCTCAGAGACACTCCATTAAGCATTTGCACGAGCTGCACCCATTGTGCATGTAGTTCCCCTACAATTGCTCTTCTAAAATGTAAAGAGACATAACGTTGCTCGATGACTTCCTTAACAGTAACTTTTTTGTTTGTTGAGACTGAGAACAGCCTAGGGAACATACTGGCTAAACTCGCATCAGCAGTCCAGTGATCCTCCCAAAAGCTGGTTTTCTCACCATTCCCAATCTCAATTTTACAGCAAGCCCAGAAGATGTGTTTTTATCTCCATCAGCCCCTGCCAAAAGTGAGAGTCACCTGGCCTAGCTGCTACCTGGCACAGAGTTTTCCCTTGGAGATATTTCCTGGATAATATCTCTTGCCAAGGCCCTTTATCATTAAACAATTTCCAAAGCCACTTGGAAAGTAGGGAAATGTTCATTAGATCAAGGTCTAAGATACCCAAACCTCCTTGTTCTTTAGGCAGACAAACTGTGCGCCAGTTGACCAGATGGTGCTTCTTTTTGTTCTTGTCCCCACTCCAAAGGAATTCTTTCCTAACCATATCTATTTTTTCCCTCACCCCCACTGGAATTCTATAGAAAGATAGCATATACAAAGGTACGCTAGTTAGGGAGGAGTTGATCAAAGTGACCCTCCCTCCCATGGCTAGTAAGTTCCCTTGCCAGGGACAGAGCTTGTTGTCCATTTTTTCCACTGTGGGATTCCAATCCGAATTCTTAAGTCTCTTTTTATTCAGAGGAACTCCTAGGTATTTCATTGGCAAGCTATTAGAGTTGCAGGTCAAGATATCCCCAAACTCTGCTAATTTTCCAGCAGCCTGCCCAATACAATATATGTCACTTTTGTGAAAATTTATTTTCAGTCCTGTGAGCTGCTCAAAGAAACACAGGATGAGTTTTAAATTCCTAGCTTGGGTTAGGTCATATTCAAAGAGTAGGATGGTGTCATCTGCGTATTGCAAGATGGACACACCTCCCTCTATTATGTCTGTCGCCAAACCCACCAGAATTTTTTGTTCATGCGCCCTTTCTATCAGAATAGCCAAAACATCCACTTCCAAGTCAAAGAGCAAAGGGGACAACGGATCACCTTGCCTCAAACCTTGATAAGTGGGGAAATATGGCCCTATCTCTCCATTCACTTTGATCCCTACCTTGACACTCGTGACAATTTTCATAACCATGTCGACCCACTCCACAGGGAAACCTTTTTGCATCAAAGTTTGATATAGGAAAGGCCATTTGATCTTGTCAAAGGCTTTCTCAAAATCAATCTTGAAAAGGACCCCCAACTTTCTTTTTTTGTGTAAATCGTTGAGAACCTCATGCAAAACATTTACTCCTTCCATTATATATCTTCCTTTTAGGAAAGCTGTTTGGGCAGGTTTGATCACTTTTTGAATCACCCCCGTGAGTCTATTGACAAGCACTTTCGTTAAAATTTTAAGCGTCACATTCAGAAGACAAATGGGCCTATATTTCTGAATCTTATCCGCATCTTTCCCCTTAGGCACAAGTGTGATTACTCCATAATTGATCCTTCCCACATCCAGCTTGCCAGCTTGAAAGTCTGAGAGTAAGCCAAACAAATCATTTTTTGTTAGGTCCCAATTCTTTTGGTAAAACTCTACATTGAAGCCATCTGGGCCCGCTGCCTTGTTGGTGGCCATACCAAACACAGCTTCCCTCAGCTCTTCTGTTGTAAAATTCTTTTTCAAGAAATCACTATCTTCATTTGTTATTTTATCCGGACCCCTTTCCTCAAGCCTAATGCTTGTTGTGTCAGGGTGTCCAAATAATTTTTTATAGAAGGCAGTGATATACATTTTCAGATTATTTTGCCCTTCAATTACCCCCTCTTCCTGCACTAACCTAAAAATGGTGGTTTTACTCTTTCTTCCATTCGCTTTTGCATGATAATACTTTGTATTTCTATCTCCTTCTTGGAGTTCAATTTCTTTTGCCCTCTGCATCCATTTGACCTCCTCCTCTCTGATCATTTTTTTTAATTGCATTTGAAAGTTTTTCTGCTCTGCCCTGTCCTGAGCAGTGAGACCTAACTCCTCTCCCTTTCTGTCCAAGGTATCTAAGTGTTCTGCAAGAATTTTCCTTTTTTTATACTGCCCTTGAACATTCCTGTCCCAACCTTTTAAAGTTCTTCTAAGTTTCCTAAACCTTTCTTGGCATCTATCAATGTTTGTGTCTCCCACATAATTCGCTTTCCACACGTCTTCCACTATTGTGCCAAGGTCAGGCCTCTGAAACCAACAGTTTCCAAAGCGAAAACTAGCGGGTACAACATGCTTGCTCCTAGCCTTAATAAGTAGTGGGGAGTGGTCAGAAAGTTCACTAGGCAGTGTAGATACACATACAAGTGGGAAATGTTATTCCCACTCATGTGAGACAAGAACTCTGTCTAGTAATTCATACGTGGGATCCTCGTGGTTATTACACGAAGTGTATTTCCTTCCGGACAGAGATAATTCCATGAGGTCCCCTGCTCAATGACAGCATTAAAAAGGGGGCTCCATCTATTATACCCTCCTGGTTTATTCTTGTCACTAGCCCTCCTAGTTAAGTTAAAGTCTCCTGCAATTAGGATGGGGCAATGTGAGCTCCTGATGATGTGCACTAGTTCAATCAGAAACTTGGCCTTACCATCTTGCTGAGCATCTCCATACACCACCACCAATCTCCAGGTGAAATTATCAAACTTACTAGTAATGAGCAAATTAACAAATAAGTTCCAAACTGTCTATCCATCACATCATATGAATCTTTTTAACTCCTATAAGAATTCCTCCAGATCTCCCTCTGGCCGGGATCCCTTCCCAATGAAAAGCTAACTGACCCACTGATTGCATTTAAAAAATCAAGTGGGTAGTCTTGCCTTAAGGTTTTTTCTGCACGTACGTAAGCAGTTGATGGCCTTTAACTCAGCAACAGCACCAACGAACACTTGGTGGCAAAGGTGCCAGAAAACAGCGTTGATGGTGTAGTTACCTGCGTTAAAAGAATGGTTAGGTTGAGAATCCAAGTGCAGAGTGTATAGTATAGGAGAGACGGTTTCCCCACGAGGGATGACTCGAGGGTTTAATATCGAACTCTCGGGGAATCAGTAGTGAAAGGTTTATCTTCTTATCCTTCCCTTGAGAACCTACAAACAAAGTAAATTGTTTTGTGCCCTCAACCTCACCAAGTGGTTATCAAGCACAAGGTGGTGAGAATAATATCAAAATAAACAAATGCAAAAACAAGAAATAAATATGCAATGATGGTAAATAAATATGCAAGGATGGTGGAAACAATGATGGATGATATTTTTTGGTCTTGATACGTGAATGCAATAAGTAAAAGTATTTTTTGTATTTTCGGATTTTTAAATGGCAGAAAATGGAAAATGCTTAAAAGTTGTTGGAAAGGTGTTTCTTATGATTAAAAATGGACCGGGGTTCATGGTTTCACAAATGCACTCTCTCTTTAATATTGTGGTGGACAATGGAACATAGGAATTGACATATGAGATTGCAACACAAAGTTTTATGACAAGTTACTAATTATATGGGCATCACGTTACTAACATAGAGATCTTTTGGTTATTAATCTCTCTTATACTCCACCAAGATGTGAACTAAATCTTAGCACCTTAGTATTAAGATAAATCAGAGCATAGCTTTAATCTTTATGACATGAAGTTAAAATAAGAACATGCTAGATCTAGTCATGGAGAAGTGGCAATGGTCACACCCACACCTCCGGTAGCATGGTATTCTAGTTTATCCCTAGTGAGGCAATAAAGTATGGTAGGAATACCCAAGTGGATCGCGGAACTTCTCTCACTTTCACCGCACTAGCCACCCCCTCATTACTCCAACTAATGCACACGTTCCCCCACACATGCTCAAATAAACAAGCTTGATCAAAACAAGTAGACAAGAACGGGGTACATAATATGCATCTACTTTCATAAATGAAACAAAACAATTGCAATCTTCAAACATATATTAACTCATAAAGAGATCCACCACATAGGAATTACATAGATGACCGTAATCATGTTCGGCAGCTCATACGGCGCTAATTAGTGATGCTTAAGAGAGAGTAGAGATACATAAGTTACTTCCACAAACCCATAGTACAGGGGTGGACTACTCCCTCTTCATCATGGAGACGGTGGAGATGTTGTTGGTGGAGATAGAGACCACGCCGGCAGCGCTCCGCCGGAGTTTCCCCCCTCCTATCTGCAGCTCCCTGATCTCTGTTTTGGTGTTTCTCTGTTTGCGGCGGCCTCTTTCTGAAAAACGTCGGGGGACTATTTTTATACTCGGTTTTAGGTCATGAGGAAGCTTCTGGATGAAATATCTAAGCAAACGGAGCCACGAGGCCCAAAATAGGTGGTCCCACGCGGCCCAAGAATCTAGCCGCGTGGGGCTATCTATTTTGGCCCTCAGGCCTCCACTCCTTCGCATCCTTTTTCCCCACACTTTGTTTCTTCTAAAAAATGATCCCCGTAAATTTTCAGGTCATTTAGACTTCGTTTGGGTCCCTGAAACTCAAAAATATAGAAAATAGGGTTTTCTGCTATTGCAGGGTTAATTCCAGAAAAATAGGAAAACTGTGAAATATCCTCAAAATCAATAGAAAACAATGATATAACCCTTATATGATGCAAATATGATTGAAATATAAGTAATTCAATGCAAAGTTCATATATGCATTTTATATGCATCAACAGTTAACAAGCTAGTCCAGCCAGGTAGCTACGACCTGTCTGTCTATGATGTGCCTAACGATGGGGGTAATCACTAGTGTTACTTTGTCGTCACCTGGCAGAAGAATTTCATGGTTTTTCTTGAATTTTGGCAGAGTTAACCCAGATTAAAATTCAAACCACGGGTCCTCCCACACGCAATTAAAAAATGCATCGATTGGACGTGCCCGTGATGAGGCATGCATGCAAGAAACCTTCACAGGTTTGGATGATTGCGCCAAGAAAAACATGGACGGAGTAGATGTTTTCGTCCCGATTAGCCACATACATCAAAGAACCAATCAAGCCGTTTTTACCGTTGCTTTCTAGCGGTTCAATCTTGTCGTTGTATTGTACGTGCACCGGTCAAGCTTAATTAGAGCATTTATCTCCGTTCCCACCGAACGACGACCACAGAAAAGGAGGAGAAGATGACGTCCAATAAGGCTATTGGCGGCCCTATTGGCGCCCCGACTGGAGATACTCTAATTGCAACCATTTCGTTTTAAAGGAAATTATGAACTTGGAAGATCTTGTTCACCTTGAGTGTCTATGGTAAGTAAGCTTGTGGATCATTTGAGCCAGAAATTTGCCGTGTTGAATTTAAAATTTCAATATCTGTCTTCGTCGTGTTGACGATGTTGTGAGCTGGCCTCGGTCAGAATCTTTGTTGTTGCAGGTCCCCTCTCGGATCAACGACCGACACACTTTGCTGGACGGATCAAGCTTCACCTCCAAAGGAGGCTATACCGTTGAGGTTCCTTCCTCCTTCGGAAGTGAAAGATCTTTGGATGTCATCTACATATCGTTATGCTGAACACTCGAGCTAACCTTCTCAAGAAGACCATCATCACCAGTTCCTGCTGCCCACGTTGCGATCAACCTGTCGAGGACATGACTCACCTTTTCTTCCAATGCAACTCTACTCGTGAAGTCTGGACTAAGCTCGGGATTGACCCCCTCAGGCCTCAGCTCACCATCCCATGACCATTGGAATAAGGCACTTCCTGGTGGGTTGCCTAGATCAATTTGGCCATCTGTTGTGCTCATATTCTTATGGAAAACTAGGGACTTATGCAATGCCAAAGTATTCAGAAATGTTGATCAACCCCTATCTATTACAATTTCTAAAACCCTAGATGATCTCACGATATGGGCTAATTGGTGCAAGGCCCTGTGTCAAAAAGCAGCACGCTGGTCTGTGGCGTGACTTCGTTTCCTTACGCCTTGTGTGAACCATGTGAAACTTTGTTCTGGTGGCAATTTATTCAGGTGGAGAGCCTCCCCCGTGACGTATTCAAAAAAATGATGACGATGTTGGTTTGAGGTGCACGGTTTTGGCTCACGATGATGATGATGGTGGTCGCTAATGGTGGCGACTTTGTTCGGTATAAGAATCATCATCAGAGTCACCTTCCGGTATAAAAAAAAGCACATGTGGTGCTTGATGTGGAGGTGGTGCTAATGGGGGTTGCATCGCTTCGATGATCATCACGCCCTTGAGAAGACCTGTCGACATATACCGTATTTGCCGATGGCCAAATGTATGCCGTTCGGGCCTCGACGTACCGCCCTATATGCCCAGTGCCCTGATAGAATGTCGTCGGCATCTGTAGTGCTGGGAGCTAGCATGTGATTACAAATTGATTTTTTTTTTCTTTGGATGAAACAATGAGATAAGCCAGTGATTGAATGGGGACTATTGGAGCACTGAAGTGTTGTCAATCCGTAGCAGTAGTACCATACGTATTGTTAGCACGTTAGTCTAGTATACAGTATACGTAGACGTATAGTACGTCACTAGCCACTAGGCCAGGTAGGCCGTAGCATGCGTTATGTAGCACAGCACGCGCGCACTAGGCCACTAGCACTACTGGTACCGGAGTACCGGACGTTAGCTAACGCGAAACATTTTCACGTGGAGAGATCGTGCAGCAACTAGGCGTGTGCATGCCGATCGATCCGGCATATCCACGGGACACTGTGCGCGTGCATGCCGAGCGGCCGGATACGTACACATCAATCAAATGTCGACAATGCATGCATGAAAACGTGATGGTCGAACCGCTCCAAATGACACGGACGGACGCGTCAACAGTGCTGGCTGTGTGTTTTTTCCGGAAGCGGCGCGGCATGGCGTTTGGGTCGCGACCTATTACTAACTATATCAAAACTAACGGAATGCCGCGCTGAGAGCTCCCCGGGCACTGTACAACTACAGTGTCCACTGTTCTTCACTGTTTTCGTAACAGTGATGGACAGTATCCGTGGCATTTTGCAATAAGGCCCCTGCTAAATCCACTAATTCTTCCGCAGCCCACAAATACTCAGTACAAAGGACTTATTTGCATTTACAGGAAAATTGCCGGACCTTTCTGCAAAAGCGTCTGCACAATCCCCCTCTCTCCTGCTCCGGCTCCGAGCTCGCCGTCGTCGCCGATGCGCCGTGCCGCCGCTGCGCTCCTCCCCCGACGAATTGAAGCACGCACCGAGCTCCGCCGTCGCTTCCTCTCACTCCTCGCCGACGAACGCGTGCCGGAATGCCGTACGAGCGCCGGAATCATCCTCGCCGTGCCCGCTGTCCGCCGCTGCCGTTTTCCTCGCCGCCGTCGACTCCGGCGACTAAATGGCCCGACGCGCCGGTCGCCCTGCTCCCCTCCACCTCCACGCGCAGATCCGCACGGCCCCAGCCCCGCGTGCGCAACTGCTCGAGCGCGAGCTCGGCAGCGTGGCCGTGTACGCCGACGAACGATGCCAGCACCTGATGTCAGCACGGACCCAGCTATCATACTCCTAACGTCTCCACAAATGATTTACAAAAAATAAGGAAAACCTGACATGTGGGTCCCACCTGTCAGTTTTCGAAAAAAAATACAGGAAATGCTGAAAATTGTAAAATTCATATCTCCAAATCTGTAATTCAGAAAACTACAAATAATATTCCAAATTTTTCACAAAAAAAATTACACCTACCACATTTCCATGCACGATTAAACAACTTTAAATAATTTTAATTGCAAAAACTAATATAGCCTTTTTACATCAATTATGTAGTTTTCAAAAATATGTTTCTCTGTTGTTTTATGTAGTTTTCAAAAATATGTTTCTCTGTTGTTTTTTACATCCTGCCGCAGTCCGACTTAATTAAGCCAACTATCTCTAAGAGAGATACTATGCATTTCCACATTTGGCTTCACTCCCTTTGTCTACTTCATTTCATTCCTATCAGCACACACAATTGGCTTAAGAGCAATTACAATTTGTTTGGTTTTATTGATCTACTGCATTTCATCTCATTGAGCACACACAATTGGCTTCCGAATAATAACAGTTTGTTTCACTAATTATATTTACAAAAAATAAAAACAATTGCCATCTCCAGCTGGAAGTAGGTACCAATGTTCTACACCTGCCTCTTCCTTTCAACATGTTGATTTCTTATTAACCAAATATATATCACTTATGTCTCACTATGATATGATACTAGCGGTTTTCCATTAGAGATGGCTTGGATGCTTGAGGTATTCGTTTCATCTCTAAATCTAGCTACCATGATTTTTTGGATGGTCGACTGACTTATTTAGATTGTATATCAAACAAGCTGGTTGACCTGCAATTCCCTCTCCTTGGCAATTCCGGTACTTCAATATGGAGGCCCTTTTAATTTACATATGAGATCACGAAAATGCATAGCAGAACATACCCGTGCAATATTTTCCATTAATTATCTCTATAAAGAGCCTTTAGGTTAAGAGATAAGTTCACCAAAATTTCTGTGCAATATCATGTTCACACCAAAATTTCTGAATTCGCAACAAGCCTTAATAGTTATGCATATAAATATAATATATATATTCTTTCGTTCATCACATTATCTTTCATTTCTAACAAGTCGTCGGAAGCAAGTTTCTTTATATCTACAATCCACCGCATATATACCTAATTACTTAGCTACAGTTAACCTATATGCACACAAAAATACATATTGTAAAATACAATAACACCAACAAGGTACCGCCAACAAAAAATTAAAAACTAACAAAAGTGCGGCGTGACGCCGCGCGAAATTCCACTAGTCTTTTCTGATTCGATTCCCCCGGACTTCGATCGTCGCCTCGCCTCGCGTCGTGTCGGGTTTTGACGGTACGTGTCACCGTTTGGTATAGGAGCCGATCGGTCGGCCGGTGTCGAGCGGTCGCTGTTGTCTAGACATTTCTGGTAGCGTAGGACGGTTACGTTTCGTGTGGACGCGTGGCGATTGGTGGCTAGCTCCCCCCGTCACAACAAGGCAGCACCAAAGGTCCAAAGCTAGTACGAGTACAAATTATCCATGCACGTTGGTGAAACCTTAGGGCATGCAGTAGTACAAAAAAAAAAGAGATGACAGTGGTGCCATTGGTTAAAAAGGAGTTTTTTA
Organism: Puccinellia tenuiflora; assembly: GCA_012064385.1. NCBI lineage: Eukaryota > Viridiplantae > Streptophyta > Magnoliopsida > Poales > Poaceae > Puccinellia > Puccinellia tenuiflora. The sequence continues at coordinate 2,355,108 of QRDG01000395.1, forward strand.
ACGACTTTCAGGCTTCACATCTCATTCTCTATCCCTAGCTAGCTTGCTTGCTTTCACGTTAAGTCAACTAATAGTCAACTAATAGTCAGCTTAATTAACGTTCAGCGCCATGCATGCATGTGATGTGTGCGTCGGTAGTCTACGTACGTGCCAATGGATATATATATGGTCTTCTTAGTCAACACAACACAAGCCAGCTGTCGGACAAATGGAACGTGGAGGAGACACTCGATCGTTTGGCAGAAGGTACGACCGGTACGTACGTACGGCTCAGTTTTATCGGCACGTTTCTTGTTAGCTACCTAGCCAATTCGACCATGCATGTTAGGTTCGGCCTGAACCCCCAATGCCGGAGTGCTTGGATCGAGGACATGCCACACACGTCAAGGCCATTCTTCCATGCAGGCGCACATGGCGTGTCATGTGTGTATTATCCTTTGCCGACGGCGACCCTCTCTGCCTACTGCGACATCAATGGCGAGCCCATGTCTTGGAGGTTCCTATACCTTGCCGTCATGGTGGTGGTTGGTAATTCAGGTGATTCGGATTGGGAAGCTCAACTCTAGACTATTGTTGCTGCTATGCTTTGCTTAGATATAAGGTGGGATGATTTGGCAAATGTTGAACCGGTCAAAGCATGATAATCAGACGGTCATATCTTTCATGGATGTTTCTTTTCACGTACAACAAAGAAGAATTATTGGCATCAGAAATTCAGAATACGTTCTATGAACCTGGAAGATAATCAAGGTATGTGCTGGAGAGTGAATGATAGCAACAATTGAACGGTGATGATGGATGAGGTCATGAGGGCTCTGCTGTATCTTTATCGAAAAAAAAAAGGGCTCTGCTGTATACGTTCAAAGTGCGGATTGATTTAGTTGCACTTGCTTGTCATTGTCACATATTCGTCATGTTGAAGATGCAGTCTCCATCATGTTCGGGCTGTGTCCTCCGTTGTTTTATCCCCATATTCAATAGAGGGGACACTCTGAGTTTGACCTCGGTAGGGATTCTCGATTCTATATATCAACTATGTATCCCGTGTGCATATTCCAGATAGACCGTCAAGAGAGCCACCCGTCAAACATCAACTGGATTGCACCTCTATCGAGGCCCTTGAAGATCACAAATGCGTCAATATCGAGTCCGAGTCGTCGACGGATGAATGATCGCGTTATGGTTCCATTTGTGATCTTCAGCATCTTCTTTACGAGTATAGATCATCTTGTTGTTGTATTGTGCAGCTAGGCACATATATTTCTTCCTCTAAAAGACTTTTTTGCACGTACGTCGTCCATAACTAGAGATGATAAGTGTGTAGGTGAGTGATCAATTGTCATACATTCATCTCGGCGGACTGTTTCAAACTGTACATGTTGACCCTGCCTGCTAAACCCCAAACCATTAATTCTACATCTGCCCACTATTCAAAGTTTGATACCTCCCGTCGACGGACCATTCATAGATCCAGTAGCTAATTATTTAACTATCTAGTTCGTCCTTTGCAACGTTAGGTGGAAAACCATTGCGGCGAAACTATTAGATGGATGCACCGCACGCGCGCTGCGAAGAAAAATCAATCAAGCCATGTACTCCCTCCGTTCCATAATGTGAGCCTTTTTACCATTTCTCTTTCCTTCCGTATCTAGACATGTTTTAGTGCAAGATTCATTTGAACCTTACACTAAAATATGTCTATATATAGATGGAAAGAGAAATGCTAAAAAGCCTTACATCATGAAACAGAGGTAGTACCTAATAAACGAATACTCCATTGGAAAGGTTGCTGCTCGACCTCCATTGGAAAGGTTGCTGCTCCCGAGGCGATCATGCCCGCTAGATCTCGTTCATGGCGTCTCGGGTACGACTGACAAGGCAGCGCATCTGGACGTCTGGTCTAGCTGTCGAGCCCCACGACGGCCAGCTCGCGTGTTCCGGTGTTAGCAGCCCAAAGTCAGCCCACGCTCAACCAGCATATTGGGAGGCCCAAGGCCTCTCTCTGTCCAAAAGACCGGCCTGAAGGGAGAGGTTTGCCCAGCTATATAAGCTGGTGTCGGCCTCCCTCAACTGGCGAGGTGGGACTAAACCCGGTGCGTCCACCGGTTCGTCGCACAGCCGTGCCGTCCGTTCGAGTGCCTGACATCCCATCCCCCTAAACAGGGGCGATGCAGATCGCCAGCCCACCTAATAGCGACGCGCACGCTGGCTCTGATACCAGATGTTAACAGCCCAAAGTCAGCCCACGCTCAACCAGCGTATTGGGAGGCCCAAGGCCTCTCTCTGCCCAAAAAACCGGCCTGATAGGAGAGGTTTGCCCAGCTATATAATCTGGTGTCGATCTCCCTCAACTGACGAGATGGGACTAAACCCGGTGCGTCCACCGATTCATCGCACAGCCGTGCCGCCGTGCCGTCCGTTCGAGTACCTGACATCCGGTCAGGTCCAGCAGCAACTGCCGCACCACACCAAACCGGATCGAGTACGTACGGCACCGCCCGATCGATCGCAACTTGCCTTTGTTGTACTGGTTCAGTGCGTGCTGCGATGGATGGTGCCTGCCGTACGGACGAGATAAGATATCATGGCGTCGGACAAGTATTTCACAAAGAAACCGACGGACCAACTCAGCACCGCCGCGACATATATTTATGACTCCGTGTATTGTACGCGCGAACAGTCAGCTCCGATCAAGCGTGTTTGTCTGCGCCACACCCGACCCAGCACCCGGCCCGCCCCGTCACACGCACCGGTGTTCCTGCGCATTATTACTTCGTCGATCGTGTGACCAGAGCTAGCGGTCGATGCATGCATGCAACTTGCTCCGACTTACTTAGTCTACCAATCCATCGAGCTCCTCATCAATTTTCTTTCCAACTTCCTACTCATACATTGCGAAATGCATTTCTGGGTGGCGGTTCGCTTTTGTCTAACTGAATGAAGGGAATTTTTTTAAAGACTTGCATGCATTTGCGATGTTTTATACAAGGCCGAGTTGCTTTGTTGAAACAACTGCATGCATTGCTAACTTTATCCGTGCGTAGGTTGAGTAGCTGCCGTGTCTCTGTACAAGCATGTCGGTCAGTACATGCTGGAGAACCCCGTAAAGCAGAATTAGTTATGTACTAGTAGTAGCATGTACCCGGTAGCCGTACCACATAATGACATAAACAAGTAAGGAGTAGTGCTAAGTGTAAAACGTCAGATCACACAAAGTATTAGGGCAGCTAGCTACACAAGTACACATCCAGCTTGTCCGTCCGTAATATTATACACGATGCCGTGTTCGTCGGTTGGCCGGTATGAGTATTTTCGTACGACCCAGTCCATGGCTCGATCACATGCATGGGAGCCCAGCACAGCTCAGCTCACCTGTAGTAGACTGTAGTGTAGTAGTCAAGAATCCAGTAAACAAAAGGGAGAGCTCCTCGAGTCTATAATAACCTTAAGCTGGTATCCCAGCAGCTACCTTCTGTATGTACCGTGGCGGGCCGTGAGGCTTTATTAAGTTAAAGCTGGACAAGTTTGTGCCTTTGATCTTTAAAAAAAAAAGGAGCTCCTCGAGTCGACCATACGGTACGGTATCTGCCTGCCTATAGTTTATGCCAGAATTGGCCCGTCCACCGTGCCGTACAGTCAGGAATCACGGGGCAGCTCCTGTTTTCATTCTCCGTCATTTCAGATTCCGTTCTGTAATAAGCCAAAGATAATGCGGTCGAGCCGATGGCGATCGTGCTGTTATCAAAGTCCTCCCATCTGCTTGTCTCGTTTGGCTCAACTCTAATCCTACTATTATCGATGTCTCGATCCCCACTTGCATTTTGGATGTTAGGTACGTGATCGTTCCGGCTATACAAACCAAAACCTGCCAAAACTCCGCTTATATAAATGCGAAGTGCTGCTCCTGTGTGTGTGTGCTATCAAAGTACAGTGCCGCTACTGGTCCGTACAATGATGCTTGCGTAACAAATGGAAATGGTGTTTGTTCGATTGACCTAACTAATTTCCTGCGAGTTCGTAAGCAGTTAACAAGCTAGTCCAGCCAGGTAGCTGCGATGTGTCGTCTATGCGTTCTTTAGAAAATGCAAATTATTGGCCGTGGCGAAGCCTTCACGGGTTGGATGATTGCGCCGAGAAAACCCCCAGATGTCTTCGTCCCGATTAGCCACATCCATCAAAATGCCAATCAAACCGTTTTGCATGCCGTTGCTTTCTCGCGGCTCAATTTTGTCATTGTATCGCACGTGCACGGGTCAAGCTTCGAAGAGCATTTCTCTCCGTTCCTACCGAACGACGATCACGGAGAAGAAGGAGCTAGAAGATGAGGGCCGCTAGGTCGATCAGTCACTCTCATGAGAGCGACCGCTATTGTTTGTCCGGTCTAATTAAGGACCAGTTGATCGACTCCAATCACGCATTCACGGATGAAAATTTGGATCGCTACACACTCACTCGTACACAAAGTCAAAGTAGCTTCATAAACTAATACACTAGCTAATTAAGGGGTTTGACCGTTCGAGTAAGGAATGATAGAAGACAAAGAAATACTCTCCAAATAGAGTTTGGTCCCATTACTTTATAAATAAACCAATCACTTCTAAACAAAGAGTACAAGCAAAGATAACGAGTCTGGGGCCAACAACACAAACATGTCAAATGAGGAAAAAATGATACAACGGCTGAGCGTGTCGTTTTGTAGATCGAGCAACATGGAGCTCGGTTTTAAAAAAAAATCGTAAAAACCGACATTTTTATATTTCAAAATTTCGGGAAAACTTACAAGGGGTAGATAATATCTAGATCCACAACTGTACAAAATATCAATGAAAACTTCGTCTTATTTTGGCCCGGACAAAAAAGAAAAATGTGTAGATATAGATCAGAGAACAATGCATACTTTAAAAAAAAGTTGAAAGTTTCCTCAATTGTACAGACAATAATTCGACGAATTTTGGACTGAGATTTTGCCCGATTGTAGATCACAAGATTGTCTACCCCTAGTTTATTTTCCGAATATTTAAAACTAAAAAAATTCGGTTTCGAATATTAGAAAAAAGAGCTCCGTGATGCTCGGGAGCATTTGTGGTTTCCGTACAACGGCTAGGCAACAAAATGAGATGAGCGCTATTCTCTTTGATGCACATGATGTCGTATGGCGAGGTGCACAACACCAAACGGATAATTTCTAGAGAATACGGTGGCAAGCGGATATCTTTTTTGAAACTTTTAAAATTTGTATTTTGTAGTTTCAAATAATTCGAGAGAAATGATATGTAGATAATAATATGGTTTACAAATGTTCAAAAAATCAATACAAATTTGTTATATTTTAGCCTGGGGAAAAATATCTAGACTAATGAACAATACACAGTTTGAAAAACTTTTAAATTTATGACATTTATCTCATTTATGTAGGCTAAAATAATACGAATTTTTCATTTGATTTTGTACACTAGTAAAATTTGGCATTATCTCTGTCTAGATTTTTTTTTTGATATTTTTTAAACTTAACGATGGCGATTTTTATTTTCTTTTTCCCCTTCAAAAAACCAATCTTGTTGAAGCTCAGCATCCATTTACAGTTTCCGTGCTGGCAACCGGCGATATAACACATGCGGCTCTCGATCCGGGAGGGCATCAGGCTTCAACCCATTGATCTCTTTTTTGCCATATAACAAGTAAAACTGCGTACATACCAATATGTAGGGATGCAGGGCGGCGCCCGGATCGGGCCCGCAGAGTAAAATATCCTAGGTTAGCTTTAATTTCGCTCCTCTGATTTAGTCAATTTTGAACTAAAATCATGTTTTGCGGGACGTAGCGGGATGCCCGCCTGCAACCCTACCAATATGGCACGGCATCCGTTGTGCTTCTTCAATCGCCGATGGGTACGTTTTGTTTAGAGCGTGCCGACGTGCTAGGATAGCACACTAGTCTACGCGCTTTGAGTTTCTTCGTCTACCTTGGAGGCTTGGACCGATGGCTAGCTCAGTCGACTACGATGTCAGTGATGGGCTGTGAGTAATGACAGGTACTCCGTACGTAGAAGCAACGTCTCCAACAACCCAAGGAGAATTCAGTACAAGCCTATAGTATAGGGGGTCACGGTTGGGCCCAACTATACAATGTCCGAGGAGAATTCAGTTAACGGACTGACTAAGGCCTTGGGCCGCAAGGCTTTTGCAAATAAGAGAACGGCGCCCACTGCTGACCCATATGCTCATGAATATAAATTTTGATCACAACTAAAAAATTATTGATATTTGGATGGACCCATCTGTACCTAGAACTAATCATTCAATTTTTTTTGCTCCTCCGCATTCTAAATAAATCGACATACGGCCGAACTGATATAAAGTGATGAAAAATCTTTTACAAAACAGATCAAAAATAAGAAAATATGTACAAGATAAACAACACCCTCCAAGATACACCCAAAACCGCCGACTATACCTAGAAAGTATGTTTTTTCTACCAGTTTCCAACAAAACAAAAACTTCTATACATTGTTTCTTCTGTAAGGAAAAAAATACACCGACGCTCTCGCTAGTTGTCTCTTTTCTTTTGTGAGAGTGTGTGTCCTTAGTGCATAAGGAAATCACCACTATGCCTTTTTAGTAAGAAAGTACGCAACTAATTCTCAGTCTCGTTTCAACGAGAGTGAACTTAATTTTCGGTCATCCAATTGCATGTGCAGTTCACCCAGTTACATCCGTAGTTCATGTGAAATTTTAAAAAACCATGCACAACTTTTAGTGCACAATCACGATTTAAATTTAACAGTCAATGGATCAACCAGATCTAACTTAATTACTAGAATTAGTAAAATAGATTAAGAAAATAAGTAAAGTTATTTGCAGAACCATCAGGCGGACGGAATATGCCTGGAAACCTTTCTAGAAATAACATTTGATTGTATGTGGTCATGCGCAAGATCGGAGTCATGTCATGCTTAGATAAGCATTTCGATGTAATTGATCGTCTTACTGTGAAAAAGCGACTGTTCCGTCCCTTGCAAGCCTTCCTTATGACATATATGAGGTGAATGCTGCAAAAGAAAATCTCCACTTGATAGCGTGAGTGACCCCTGAAAGATCCGTCCTCTAGAGAACTTTGTAGCACTTACAACATTAAGTTCTTCCTCTTTTGAAGTCATGTCATGGCACCTTTCCAACCAAAGGTAGAAAAATCACCTCTCAAAAGCCTTCGGCATGAATATAAGACATTATCCAAGAGAGAAAAAATGCAAAGAAAACTGACCTAGCACAAATTCACTTCATCCAAAGTGCATTAAACTTCTCTTTTCCCCCAAAAGAAAGTTTTACTGGAACGTGGTTAAAATTACTTGGTCACGCTTGCACTTGTACATTGTTCTTGTGCTATGCATCTAGTCTAAAACAGAGAAATTAACAAAACCTGGTGCGTGAGATAGAGTAACTCACCAGATCAGCAGCACTTCGTGAACAAATCAGGACAAACACGCCGGCCGTTAAAAAATGCTTACTTTTCTTTACTTCACCTACAACAATGTCCACTCATGACTGCAAATGCACATCAAGAGGTTCGTCGGAAGGCTATATTGCGAAGATATGTTGGTGTACTTGGATATTAGCGCACCTGATATGTAAAATAAATATTAATTTGAAAAATACCAAAAATTCGGAACTGTCATTCGAGCCAGAATTATTAAATATTGTATCCGTACAAAATATTTTGTCAAAGAATGACTTCTATTGCACGTTGGGTCAAAGATTTGCGTAAAAAACACTGTGTACACGTTATAATTTTTTACCCTGAAATCAATGAGAATTATTTTCTAGCCAACCTTTTTATACGAGTACAATACTTAATTATTTTTGAGCATGCAAACTTTCAGATTTTTTGACCTTTTTTGAATTTATATATTTTTCGCATATCACCCTAGAGCCATTAGCCCGTGTCCGACTGTATTGCTCTTTCTAATCAGGTCAATTATTACCTTTTGCTAGAATATATGTGTTACTCCAATCCATGTATATTAGGTGGCATGGCAAGTACCTAAAGAAAAGAGCAGTTTAATGAAGCTATCTTGAAGGGATAGACTAACAAGTATTTAGCAAAAATAAATAAATAGATAAAGGCATATATGGCACTCTGCACACATAGCTTGTAGATGGAACATTTCTTTCTAGGGTGACCCTGGAAGCCAAGAACATTGCGGGTGTATGCAGCTAGTTATGCAGATGCCATATATAACGGTCGAATCTTTTGAGTAATAAAGCGACCTTTATAGAAAAAAGCGGGCGAAGTGTGGTTATTGTATTGGTCGACTCAAACAACAAGCCAAAATAGCTGCCGCCACTCTCTTCTTACTCCATCATACTTGTCATCCTCGTCGTCTCGGTGAGTCAATCACATTTCCTTTTTTGACATTTTCTTCTCTGTTTGTTCCCTAGTGAGGTAAACATAGCCACCGTCCCCAAACCTTCCTCTCTTTGTCTCTCCACGCGGCAAACATGTCCACCTCCACCCTGTTCTTCTCTCCTCCCTTTGCTGCTCCGATGACATGAGGAAGGAGGAAACTCGCTTTTTCATGTTTGGCGTGTTGTCAGGGCTAGGTTTTGTTATCTTGGTGGCGTTGTTGATATGACAGTGGCAACACATGATCTGATAATGGTACCACAATTTCACTTTAATCCTTGTCGCATGGTCAATGACGTCGATGAGCCAGTGTTTACATATCATTGTCAGGCTTGTGCTCAGGCTTTGCGTGGTTTGATCATTGTTCTGTTTGTCTCGCTGACAATGTTTTCTTCTTGTGTGTAGGCGGTTCTCGCCCACGGGAGCGATGAGCCGTCAGATCCCACTAGCGATGCAAAGCCAGGCCGTCAACACAAACCAGAGCGTGATCCTTGCCGATTTCGGCTTCTTCCACAGATCCTATTGTACACCGCCGATGACCATTGCACCGACATCTACCAGGAATATCACTCCACAATTCTATGTGGAATACTACTGCTCTCCCAACCTTCATTTTCTCCTGCGGTGATGGGACACCGACAAGACGAGCGTTAGCAGATTCGAATGCAGAAGGTTTTGTTAGATTATTTGGATGTGAATTTCTAAGTTTTATGGATATTTTCTATAAATATAGGGAAGACTGTCCTAGTTCTTGATGTGTCATTCATAATCTTTTCTCATGGTTAGAATAGTGCATATGTTAGCCTATAAAGGTGTGACATGGTAGGAACAGCTACCGGTTCTGTACGAAATGGCCGATTCGTAAAATTCAGAAATGTCGGTGAAATCTCGGACGAAAAGGAAGAACCAAAATTTGAAGTTTGAAGTTTAGAACGAAAATTAACTGAAATTTGACCGAAAATTGAATTTCCAAGCAAATTTTGACTAAACATCAATGAATTTGTTTGACCAAACTTTCCTAAAACTCAAAAGTTTTCGTCCGATAAATGCTTTACCGGTCCTGACCGAAATGGCCGAAATTCATTTTTCTCGGACTGAATCCAAATCCTTGATAGCTATATCACAAAACTATGGTTCAAAGCGAAACTATGTATGCAAAATATGGTTCAAAGTGTAAGAAAAAGAGAATTTCGTTTAGGAAAATAAAATATTGCTCAGAGTATCACCATCTTACAAATACTTGGTCAACTAGGGATAAACTCAATCCTTGATAAACACCCGGCGCATATAGATTATTAGGAATAAATGTACGGAAGCACACCATCACTAGTGGAAAACTAGCCTTTCGTCCGGAGCTTCCGTACCGGCCATTACTGGAACCGGGACTAATGTGAGCATTAGTCCCGGTTCAAACTGCCAAGACGCCGGCAGGCTCTAGTCCCGGTTCGTAGGGACCCTTTAGTCCCGGTTCGTGATACGAACCAGCACTAAAGGTTTGCGGCCGGCAGCCGCCGAGGTGGGGACAGCGCGAGAACTCTTTAGTCCCGGTTTGTATTACAAACCGGGACTAAAGATGAACCTTTAGTCCCGGTTTGTAATACGAACCAGGACTGAAGGCAGGTTCTCACTATATCATCTTCTTCCTGCCCGAGGAGATCGAGTTCATCACCATTTTTCTCCTCTATCTCCTCCCCGAGCTCGAATTCATCCACATTTTTTCTATGATTTGTCAAGATTAAGGGCGCCCCATCTATCCAAGGGTTCTAATAGGTTAGAAACTTCATCCTCCCAAAGCTCGAGTTCATCCCCATTGCTAGTTTTGCTCCTCATTTCATTGGTATTGCTAGCTAGGTGTTTGATGAAATGCCTAAGTTAGTTCAGCTCAAATTCTTGGTTAGTTGTGTAATGCACATTGCTAGTTTATTTGTTTTATATGCAATTTGAGCTCAAATTAAAGTATGATTTGTGGGTTTTAGTGTCGTCCCGTCCCTGTCCCTGTCCTCACCGCTGTCGATCGCCCGCGCCGCCCCGTCGCCGGCACCACTTTGGTGAGCCTCTTGTTATTATTTAAAAAAAACAAATTCTTATTTATATGATTTAAATAGTTACTTGTATAATTTTTTATACTTGTATGATTGTTTGTTATATGTATAGTGCCATAGTTTTGATATCCGTCCCCGTCGGCCCTCGTCCGGTCTATGATTCGGATGTGGTATATTATCTTTTATAACTATTTGTTTAATTTTGTGTTTATAACAATTATGCCGACCAACACTTGACATAGATATTTTTATTTAGGAGATATATGAACCGAAAATTCCAACCGACCCTCTTGTTGAGAAGTTAAATTTAGTTGAAAAAGAAAATGATGATTTGAAAGAAAAATTGAAAAAAATTGAAGAAGAGAAGATGAAATTGGAGTTGTATCTTGCCGATGTCGTCGATGATCACAAGCTCAAGATGGATGCAATGCGCTTGAAGATTAGAAAGATTAGAAAATATGCCATTAATAAAGAGGCTTGGTATCATTATGCTGTTGGATCAATGGTTACCTTAGTTGCGATTTTGATCGCATGTGTTGTTGCATTAGATAGTTTGTATGTTAGTTTCAATGTATGTTTTATGAGAACTATGTATTACATTTGGTCACTACTCTACTTTGGTTTTAATGTGATGAACTTGTATTAATTAATTTGGTCACTTCTCTATTCATGATGTTGTGTTTAATGATTTTTGATATACTTATATAATGCAGATGAGTCGGCAATATATATCTCGCAATATATGAGGTGCTCAATGTACCGGCAATGGATGCACGGTGACCGACGGACTGGCGAGTTCATTACGGGCCTGCGTAGTTTTATCGGTGTGGCCGAGGCAAACGATCAGAACGGTTTTATGTGTTGTGTGTCAGAATAAGAAGGATTACTCTTCCTCGAAAATCCTTCACACCCACCTGCTTCGGTACGGTTTCATGCCCAGCTATAATTGTTGGACCAAGCACGGAGAAAGAGGGGTTATGATGGAAGACAATGAAGAAGAAGAGGATGGTGATAACTATCCTATGATCCCAGAATCCGGTGATACTGCAACGTGGGAAGCTGAAGATCAAGAGGCATCAGATGAGCCGGCTTATGATCTTGGTCGGGCCATTGCTGATGCAAAGAGAGACTGCGAAACTGAAAACGAGAGGTCGAAATTCGCGCGCATGTTAGAGGATCACAACAAACCGTTGTACCCAAATTGCGAAGATGGCCTGAAAAAGATGGGTAGCACACTGGAATTGCTGCAATGGAAGGTAGAGAACGGTGTGACTGACAAGGGATTTGAAAAGTTGCTGAAAATAATGAAGAAGAAGCTTCCAAAGGGTAATGAATTGCCCGCCAGTACGTACGAAGCAAAGAAGGTTTTCTGCCCTCTAGGATTAGACGTGCAGAAGATACATGCATGCATCCTCTACCGCGGTGAGGAGTACGAGAATTTGGATGCATGCTCGGTATGCACTGCATTGCGGTATAAGATCAGACGACATGACCCTGGTGATTTTGAGTGCGAGCGCCCCAGGAAAAGGGTTCCTGCCAAGGTGATGTGGTATGCTCCTATAATATCACGGTTGAAACGTTTGTTCAGAAACAAAGATCATACCAGGTTGTTGCGATGGCACAAAGAATACCGTAAGAAAGACGCGATGTTGAGACACCCCGCTGATGTGTCGCAGTGGAGAAAAATCGAGAGAGAGAGTTCCTGGACTTTACAGATGACGCAAGGAACTTAAGGTTTAGTCTAAGTACAAATGGCATGAATCCTTTTGGAGAGCAGAGCTGCAATCATAGCACCTGGCCTGTGACTCTATGTATCTATAACCTTCCTCCTTGGTTGTGCATGAAGCGAAAGTTCATTATGATGCCAGTGCTCATCCAAGGGCCGAAGCAACCCGGCAATGATATTGATGTGTACCTAAAGCCATTAGTTGAAGAACTTCTACAGTTGTGGGACGTAAAAGGTGTACGTGTGTGGGATGAGCACAAACAGGAGGAATTTGACCTACGAGTGTTGCTGTTCGTAACCATCAATGATTGGCTAGCTCTTAGTAACCTTTTATGACAGACAAATAAGGGATAAAATGCATGCACGTACTATTTAGATGAGACTGATAGTACATATTTGGAGAAATGTAAGAAGGTTGTGTACCTGGGAAATCGTCGATTTCTTCCGACCAGGCATCCCATAAGAAAGAAAGGCAAGCATTTCAAAGGTATGACCGGTCATCGGAGGAAGCCTATCCACCGTACTGGTGATGATATATTTGGTATGGTCAAGTATTTAAAAGTGATCTTTGGAAATGGTCCTGGCGGTCAATCTGTTGATGGCAAGGCACCAGAAAACGTGCTTGATGGTGTAGTTACCTGCGTTAATGTAGCGGACCTGCACTTAAAAATAGGCAAGATCCCTGTGTATAGTGCAAATCCCTGGATCGAATCGTTTGCACACACAGTTTACGATGAATACCATAACATTGTATCAATTTATTACACAAATGATCCAGACTTAAAATAATCCATTACAACTTTGCATAGCTCGAAGCTAGCATAAACAAAAATAACAGCGGAAGACTAAATATTATTGCATGGAGTCCCAATCTTCATGTAGCCACAGGCGAAACATGTTGGTTGCAGACTCGAAACCCCTAACGAAACCTCACTCATCGTCAGAACAACCTGATAAAAGATATCAACAAGGTGGGTCAGAACCATAAAATGGAACTGGCAAGTGACACTTTGTGGACTCATACTAGAACAACTCTAATAACCTATATGCATATTTGGCTTGTGGAGTTTGAAGGCTATTTTGCATAAAGCCAATTTTTTTCCTATTCTTTCAAAACCAATTCTTTCTTTCCAAAACTTTAAGAGACATCCCTGGGCGCACCAGTGTCTCAAATCCCCCTTGTTCACCCATCAAAATTTTAACTTAGAGAAATTGGAATGTTGGGATCCTCCGTTGACGTCCTTGTTCAGCTGCTCAGAATTGTCCGTAACCGGGGACACGGCTATGATCATAGTTTTATACTCTCGAGAGTTTGTGGCACTTTCCCCACTAGACTCGATCAACCCATTCTGTCCTTCACCCTCATTTAGTGAAAAGGAAAGGAGAAGATCGAGACGAGACTTTTTCAGAAGTGTCTTCCCGTGGTACTACTAGCGAGATCACTGCCGTCCTATCCCTCTACATCATCAGATCTCACTGACCCAGGTCCACACAACTTACTCCGTCAAGACAGAGCCCATATGACTAGTGGCTGCACTGGAAGCAATCCTCACTTGGAGTAACTTCAAATCCCTTTGATCCTGGGTGGCTTTCCGCAAGTGTGATTCATCCTCCTAAGTCAGGGGACCACGTATGATCCTTCCTCCCAAATAGGGAATCACCCTCTTCTACAATTCATCCTCCCATATATGGGGAATTGCTTTATTCCAACCACCCACCCAGGTAGTTTATTACTTAGTAGAATTTTCATTAGCTTTTGATACAAAACACATAGCATAGCATTTACCTATACTACTAAGTTATCATATAGGTACTAGACACTAAGGAATATTCTAGGGTAATACTAAACAGGTCTAGCATAGCAATACTAATAAGCCTATCATGCAAATTTTCTAAGTAAAAGCTACAACAATGCATATCAAAATAATAGGACGAACAGTATGCAAGTGTGCCACTTGCCTTGGCAACAGGAGTGGCAGGAGTAGCAACCGCCAAAGTCTTCGTGACTCTCCGAATAAACTAATAAAATAAACAAGCCACACATAAACAAACAGAACAACAATAATCATACAAAAATAATAACAATACAACAAAAATATGCTATGTATGAAATGCAATTAAAATCATAAGAAAAACATTAAACTAAGTTTTTTGGTTTTAGAAATATGCATGAAGTCAAAATGCAATTAAAACAATTTTTATTATAACAACAAAACAAAACAATTCCCAAAAAGGGAATAATCACACAATAATAACTAATGTTAAACAAAATAATTACAAACATATGGAGTTGGTCCTACTAGACAGAGGGCTTCAAACTAAACTAACCCAATTGGATTTACTGCAAAATCTATTTTTAAACTAAAGTTATGACAAATTTACTCAAATTTCACATTTGAAATTCAAATAAATTTAAACTTGCCAAAACAGAAAACTAAAACACTAGAAAGATTCTACAGGTTCTAAGGATTTCAAATATATAAAAATATTTGAATTTGGTCAAACAGATAAAAAGATATGATAAATCTAAGTTGCAGGGGTTTTTTCTGCAAAACAGACAGATTAAATCTAAATCCAGAAAATCCAGAAAAGGCTTGTCCACGCGGCGTCTCCTGATTGGCTGCAACTGCTGACTGGACGCTGACTGTGCGCTGACTGGGATGCCACATAGGCGTACCGATTCGTTTTAAACAGATCTAATCGTGGCCGCAGGATTTAGATCGGAGGGCTGAGGATCTAGGGTTTTATACCTTGCCGGCGTGGGTCGCCGGAGAGGACGGTGTGCGGCGGCGACGGCTCGGACGTCGACGTCAAAGGCGCTCCGGTGGTTCCCGTGCTCAGCGAAGTGGATGACGGCGTGCGCGGCGACGAGATGGAGACGGTGGCGAGGGTGCGTCGTCGAGGGCGTCCTGTAGCGGCAAGGAGGCGAGGCCGGAGCGGAGGCGGGCGTCGGTGAGCTTCGGTCGACGACGTGCGCATCGTTTGGCTACAAGATAAAATCTACGGGGAGGTCAGGGAGGTGCGCACGCACGAGGGGAGAGGATTGGGAGCAAAAGTCGCGGCGTAAACTCACCGTGGCGGCCGGAAATTGGCAAAAACGGCGGCGGTACGGCGGAGCTCCGGCGAGCAAATTCGCGAGCCTGGGGGCGTCTTAGGGGCTAGGGTTTGGGCAAAAGTAAGAGGGGGAGGCCGGCTTCTTATAGGCGTGCTCGGGGCGCTGTTTAATGGCCTTAAAGGCGTGGAATCACGGCGAGGAGATCACGGCCGGCGATGGCGCGCGTGATTAGGGAATGGAGATGACGACGTGGTCGTCCTGACTCGTGGGGCCGGCATGTCAGCGGGAGGGGAGAGGGGTGCGGGCTGCGGGACGATGCTGGGCCGCTACTGGGCTGCTGGCTGCGCGCAGTGCTTGGGCCGGCTCGGGCTGGTCCCTTTCCATTTTTTTTTTTGAACTCTTTTCTCCTTTTCAAAAATTCTGGAAATTCATAACTTTTGCAAAACACATCCAAATGAATTCAAACCAATTTGTATAAATTTGTAAAAATACCCTTTATCAAAATATAATATTTGGAAACATTTTTACACAAAATAAATTACCAAAAATACCCTTGGCATTTTAAATGGTAATTGGTGATATTTTCCAAAGTCAAAATAAACTCAAATCTTTTCCAATTAATTTGATAAAATACTTTTTAGAAAGCTTATTCTAAACATAGCACTTGGCACTATCAAATAAAATCATAGAAACCAAAATCATTATATAGAGCCTAACATGCCCTATATGACATTTTCTCAAATAGGGTTTAAAGTGGAAATAGAATTCCATCTTTTGGAAAAATTAAATGCAAATCAAGAAAGTGAATGATGATGCATGCATGATTTTGGATTTTCAAATCAAAATATTTATAATTTTCAAAAAGTTTTTGACTTTTCTGATTTTTTCAAAAATTTGAAAATCTTGGGATGTTACATACTACCACCCTTAAAAGGAATCTCGTCCCCGAGATTCGACGAGGCTAGAAAG
The DNA here is from genome assembly GCA_012064385.1 of Puccinellia tenuiflora. NCBI lineage: Eukaryota > Viridiplantae > Streptophyta > Magnoliopsida > Poales > Poaceae > Puccinellia > Puccinellia tenuiflora. The sequence continues at coordinate 2,371,300 of QRDG01000395.1, forward strand.
AAAGAAGGTTTTGGGATCTCCGGGTTTAGGCAACTGGGTGGGCTACCACCCTTAAAATAAACTTTTGTAGGCAGTCTTGAGCTCTTGTCTTTGGACTAAGGTTCATATGGAAATGTGTGGACCCTTGTATCATATGCTTCAATTCCAATTGTTGGGTGTCTCTTCAAGTAACTTAGGACACTGAAGGTTTACTCTTTGGGTCCACCAGAAGTCCAAGATGACAGGATTTCACCACATCATGTCATCCATCTCTGTATTGTCTTTTGTCATGTTGCTTCTCCTGGTTGACTTTCTTCAGTGCAAGCACTACGCCATTTCTAACAAACTCTCATGGTTGGTCAACACTTCAATTTGCTGGATTCCTTCTTCTTCATGAGCGTTGAGGTTTATCCTTGCCTCACATAGGGTTATAATACTTCCATGTTGTTTAGGCTCATCGTCGACTCTCTTATAGGTTTGTCACTCAGATTTACCATTCCTCATAGCAACAGCGAATGATATGAGTAGTCGCCATGGGGGCCAGTCCATGTCGCACTCACTCATTACCTTGTACTTGGTTTGGTGAATCTCGTAAGCTAACACTCGGTCGATCTCACATGTCTAACAGAAAGTTTCCAATCTGTAAGACAAACCTGAGCTAAACTATCGATCTTCAAAACTATGGGTTGCAAAAACTCCTGCACAATGTCATTTCACATGTTGGAGATTCTTCATTGCTTCTCCTCCTTGATGTAGTAGGATTTACATACTACGCTTCAGTTGTTGACTTCTTTGTTGCATCTTTGCATGGAGGTGGCTATGGGTCATTGCAATCCAAGAGGTAAATAACTCCAGTTGGCATATTGGGGATGCATCTGGTTGGGTTTATCAGAGATGAGTGGAGGTAGAAAGAGACTAAAAGAAGTTCTACCCATAACTAGCAGATCAAGGCAATTCATCTCCAAACAACATCTAGCAAACATCAAGCAACATGGTTCAAACATAACAAACAACCTAGTATTACCATACCAACCAAGTTGATATGATCAATACACTATCTCGATATTCGTTGTTCTGACAGGGTAACTAAATTGGTGGTCTCATCTATCTTTTGTTGAGTTCTTCAAGTTCTTCCATGGCCTTCCATGAAGCACAACTGTCTTGTGGGGATCTCCATCGTTCTGACATCAGTTGAGTTGAATCCACCAATAAGCGTCATTTGAAGTGATAAAAGATGTTTAGAAAGTGAATAGTAGATGAGAGTATAAGAAAAGGTAACTTGCAAATATTTCCTTTTGAATAAAATAGATTTTCAATTTTTTTGTCTTTTCCTAGTTCTAATCCAAACCTAGGGTTTCGAACCTACAGGCAACACAGTGCTCTGATACCATCTGTAGCGGACCTGCACTTAAAAATAGGCAAGATCCCTGTGTATAGTGCAAATCCCTGGATCGAATCGTTTGCACACACAGTTTACGATGAATACCATAACATTGTATCAATTTATTACACAAATGATCCAGACTTAAAATAATCCATTACAACTTTGCATAGCTCGAAGCTAGCATAAACAAAAATAACAGCGGAAGACTAAATATTATTGCATGGAGTCCCAATCTTCATGTAGCCACAGGCGAAACATGTTGGTTGCAGACTCGAAACCCCTAACGAAACCTCACTCATCGTCAGAACAACCTGATAAAAGATATCAACAAGGTGGGTCAGAACCATAAAATGGAACTGGCAAGTGACACTTTGTGGACTCATACTAGAACAACTCTAATAACCTATATGCATATTTGGCTTGTGGAGTTTGAAGGCTATTTTGCATAAAGCCAATTTTTTTTCCTATTCTTTCAAAACCAATTCTTTCTTTCCAAAACTTTAAGAGACATCCCTGGGCGCACCAGTGTCTCAAATCCCCCTTGTTCACCCATCAAAATTTTAACTTAGAGAAATTGGAATGTTGGGATCCTCCGTTGACGTCCTTGTTCAGCTGCTCAGAATTGTCCGTAACCGGGGACACGGCTATGATCATAGTTTTATACTCTCGAGAGTTTGTGGCACTTTCCCCACTAGACTCGATCAACCCATTCTGTCCTTCACCCTCATTTAGTGAAAAGGAAAGGAGAAGATCGAGACGAGACTTTTTCAGAAGTGTCTTCCCGTGGTACTACTAGCGAGATCACTGCCGTCCTATCCCTCTACATCATCAGATCTCACTGACCCAGGTCCACACAACTTACTCCGTCAAGACAGAGCCCATATGACTAGTGGCTGCACTGGAAGCAATCCTCACTTGGAGTAACTTCAAATCCCTTTGATCCTGGGTGGCTTTCCGCAAGTGTGATTCATCCTCCTAAGTCAGGGGACCACGTATGATCCTTCCTCCCAAAATAGGGAATCACCCTCTTCTACAATTCATCCTCCCATATATGGGGAATTGCTTTATTCCAACCACCCACCCAGGTAGTTTATTACTTAGTAGAATTTTCATTAGCTTTTGATACAAAACACATAGCATAGCATTTACCTATACTACTAAGTTATCATATAGGTACTAGACACTAAGGAATATTCTAGGGTAATACTAAACAGGTCTAGCATAGCAATACTAATAAGCCTATCATGCAAATTTTCTAAGTAAAAGCTACAACAATGCATATCAAAATAATAGGACGAACAGTATGCAAGTGTGCCACTTGCCTTGGCAACAGGAGTGGCAGGAGTAGCAACCGCCAAAGTCTTCGTGACTCTCCGAATAAACTAATAAAATAAACAAGCCACACATAAACAAACAGAACAACAATAATCATACAAAAATAATAACAATACAACAAAAATATGCTATGTATGAAATGCAATTAAAATCATAAGAAAAACATTAAACTAAGTTTTTTGGTTTTAGAAATATGCATGAAGTCAAAATGCAATTAAAACAATTTTTATTATAACAACAAAACAAAACAATTCCCAAAAAGGGAATAATCACACAATAATAACTAATGTTAAACAAAATAATTACAAACATATGGAGTTGGTCCTACTGGACAGAGGGCTTCAAAACTAAACTAACCCAATTGGATTTACTGCAAAATCTATTTTTAAACTAAAGTTATGACAAATTTACTCAAATTTCACATTTGAAATTCAAATAAATTTAAACTTGCCAAAACAGAAAACTAAAACACTAGAAAGATTCTACAGGTTCTAAGGATTTCAAATATATAAAAATATTTGAATTTGGTCAAACAGATAAAAAGATATGATAAATCTAAGTTGCAGGGGTTTTTCTGCAAAACAGACAGATTAAATCTAAATCCAGAAAATCCAGAAAAGGCTTGTCCACGCGGCGTCTCCTGATTGGCTGCAACTGCTGACTGGACGCTGACTGTGCGCTGACTGGGATGCCACATAGGCGTACCGATTCGTTTTAAACAGATCTAATCGTGGCCGCAGGATTTAGATCGGAGGGCTGAGGATCTAGGGTTTTATACCTTGCCGGCGTGGGTCGCCGGAGAGGACGGTGTGCGGCGGCGACGGCTCGGACGTCGACGTCAAAGGCGCTCCGGTGGTTCCCGTGCTCAGCGAAGTGGATGACGGCGTGCGCGGCGACGAGATGGAGACGGTGGCGAGGGTGCGTCGTCGAGGGCGTCCTGTAGCGGCAAGGAGGCGAGGCCGGAGCGGAGGCGGGCGTCGGTGAGCTTCGGTCGACGACGTGCGCATCGTTTGGCTACAAGATAAAATCTACGGGGAGGTCAGGGAGGTGCGCACGCACGAGGGGAGAGGATTGGGAGCAAAAGTCGCGGCGTAAACTCACCGTGGCGGCCGGAAATTGGCAAAAACGGCGGCGGTACGGCGGAGCTCCGGCGAGCAAATTCGCGAGCCTGGGGGCGTCTTAGGGGCTAGGGTTTGGGCAAAAGTAAGAGGGGGAGGCCGGCTTCTTATAGGCGTGCTCGGGGCGCTGTTTAATGGCCTTAAAGGCGTGGAATCACGGCGAGGAGATCACGGCCGGCGATGGCGCGCGTGATTAGGGAATGGAGATGACGACGTGGTCGTCCTGACTCGTGGGGCCGGCATGTCAGCGGGAGGGGAGAGGGGTGCGGGCTGCGGGACGATGCTGGGCCGCTACTGGGCTGCTGGCTGCGCGCAGTGCTTGGGCCGGCTCGGGCTAGTCCCTTTCCATTTTTTTTTTTGAACTCTTTTCTCCTTTTCAAAAATTCTGGAAATTCATAACTTTTGCAAAACACATCCAAATGAATTCAAACCAATTTGTATAAATTTGTAAAAATACCCTTTATCAAAATATAATATTTGGAAACATTTTTACACAAAATAAATTACCAAAAATACCCTTGGCATTTTAAATGGTAATTGGTGATATTTTCCAAAGTCAAAATAAACTCAAATCTTTTCCAATTAATTTGATAAAATACTTTTTAGAAAGCTTATTCTAAACATAGCACTTTGGCACTATCAAATAAAATCATAGAAACCAAAATCATTATATAGAGCCTAACATGCCCTATATGACATTTTCTCAAATAGGGTTTAAAGTGGAAATAGAATTCCATCTTTTGGAAAAATTAAATGCAAATCAAGAAAGTGAATGATGATGCATGCATGATTTTGGATTTTCAAATCAAAATATTTATAATTTTCAAAAAGTTTTTGACTTTTCTGATTTTTTCAAAAATTTGAAAATCTTGGGATGTTACAGTTAAAAAAACAATGGTTAGGTTGAGACTCCAAGTGCAGAGTGTATAGTATAGGAAAGACGGTTTTCCCCACAAGGGATGACTCGAGGGTTTAAATCGAACTCTCGGGGAATCAGTAGTGAAAGGTTTATCTTTTATCCTTCCCTTGAGAACCTGCAACAAAGTAAATTGTTTTGTGCCCTCAACCTCACCAAGTGGTGGTCAAGCACAAGGTGTGAGAATGATAATAAAATAAAACAAATGCAAAACAATAAGTAAATATGCAATGGTGGTAAATAAATATGCAAGGATGGTGGAAACAATGATGGATGATATTTTTGGGGTTTTTATATGTGAATGCAATGAATAAAAGTGTTTTTGTATTTTCTGATTTTAAAATGGCTGAATGTAGATGATGCTTAAAAGTGGTTGGAAAGTTGTTTCTTGTGATTAAAAATGGACCGGGGTTCATGGTTTCACAAATGCACTCTCTCTTTAATGTTGTGGTGGACAAAGGAACATAGGAATTGTCATATGAGATTGCAACACAAAGTTTTATGACAAGTTACTAATTATATGGGCATCACGTCCTAACATAGAGATCTTTTTGTTATTAATCTCTCTTATACTCCACTAAGATGCGAACTAAATCATAACACCTTAGTATTAAGATAAATCAGAGCATAGCTTTAATCTTTATGACATGAAGTGAAAATAAGAACATGCTAGATCTAGTCATGAGAAGTGGCAATGGTCAACCCACATCTCTGGTAGCATGGTATTTTAGTTTATCCCTAGTGAGGTAACAAAGTAAGGTTGGAATACCCAAGTGGATCGCGGAACTTCTCTCACTTTCACCGCACTAGCCACCCCCTCATTACTCCAACTAATGCGCACGTTCCCCCACACATGCTCTCATAAACAAGCTTGATCAAAATAAGTAGACAAGAACGGGGTACATAATATGCATCTACTTTCATAACTGAAACAAAACAATTGCAATCTTCAAACATATATTAACTCATAGAGAGATCCACCACATAGGAATTACATAGATGACCGTAATCATGTTCGGCAGCTCATACGGTGCTAATTAGTGAAGCTCAAGAGAGAGGAGAGATACATAAGTTACTTCCACAAACCCATAGTCCAGGGGTGGACTACTCCCTCATCATCATGGAGACGGTGGAGAAGTTGTTGGGGGAGATGGAGCCACGCCGGCAGTGCTCCGTCGGAGTTTTCCCCCTCCGATCTGCAGGTCCAGGTCTCTGTTTTGGTGTTTCTATGTTTACGGCCGCCCCTCGCGATCTTCGTCGGGGGGCAATTTTTATAGTCGGTTTTAGGTCAAGACGGAGTCGTGGGCGAAAAAGATCGACGGCAACGAAGCCACGAGGCTCCAGAAGGCGGGCCACACGCGGCCAAGGAATTTGGCCGTGTGGGCCACCCCCTTTTGGGCCTCAGGCCTCCGCTTGTTTGCTTCCTTCGCTCCCAAGTCTTCTTCCTTCATAAAACTGATGCTCGTAAATTTTCAGGTCATTTGGACATTGTTTGGGTCTCTGAAATATCAAAATATAGAAAATAGGGTTTTCTGCCAGTGCAGGGTTAATTCCAGAAAAATAGGAAAACTGTGAAATATTCCCAAAATCATTATAAACTCATGATATAACCCTTATATGATCCAAATATGATTGAAATATGAGAATTATAATGCAAAGTTCATGTATGCATTTTATATGCATCAGCCGTCACATGGGCTCTGCGGCGCTGCTACGAGGCGACGGTTCACTGCACCGCCCAACTAGCCACTAAAACGATGCGTCGCCTGACGGCCCGTGCAACGATGCGACGACTCGCCACTGAAATGACGAGGCGCCTGCATCGCTGCCGCGTGCGGTCAGATCTCGACGCGTCATTTTCGTGTGGCTGACGGGCAGGCCATATCTGTTAAACAATTGATGTGCAGGTTCTGGGCGCACTCTAGCGCGTTCTGGCTCGTTCTGGTGCGAAATGGCATGTCCCATTGTCACATCCCGAATTTTGGCCCTATAAAATTTTCTTTGTTAAAAACCAAAATTTGGATTTGAATTTGCATCTTCTGATCTTGGCACTTCTATTTTCTCTCGCAGTTCCAAAACCCCAAGATTCTCAAAACATTCATCTTTTCTTTAAATATAAAAAGGGCCTAAACCCTAGCCTTTCAAAGGAAGTGTGCAAAAGGTGACTTCAAAAATTCCTCAAAAATTCCAGAGTGATCCCCAGCTAGGATAGAACCTATTTATGCAAAAATATTGGGTGACTTGTTAAGAAAAGATTTGACATTTTTCCTGATTTATTTTCTGCCTAAAATACCCAAAACCCTAGCTTTCCAAAGGATGTATGTCAAGACCCTCTTCAAAAATTCTCCAAAAATTAGGAAGGACCCCTAACCAGTATGTAACCCAAATATGCAAAAATATTTCATACCTTATTAAGAAAATATTTGATCTTTTTCCTATCTAAGTTTTTGCCTAAAATTTCGATTATTTTGAAAGCCTCCCAAATCATTTCTCCTTTTTGGAAAAACTCCCAAAATAGGTGCACATGACAAGTACCTACCTCAGGGAATTTTCTTACCTCAATCCCATTTGATTTGAAGCCCCAAAACATGGTTTTGCTTTTTGACCGAAGGTGTTCGATGGATTTTCTTCTTCACCCGAGTTGCAAACCAGCAGAAACACATAACTAGAAAGTTGTAGGTTTTCAATTTTGGCACCAAGTGACGCGATCAGTTTTCAATTTTGTGACCCAGGGTGAGAGAACCATCTTGATGCCGATATCGGCATGGTCTGGACAGTGGCCACCACTGGCATGTCCGTGCCCGGCGGCGCCGCCAGTTTCTGGTCGTCGCCGTTGGCCTCCCCCAGCGCTCCTCTCGCGCCCCCTGCTTCCTCACTTTTCCCCGGACCCCCCCTCGAGCCACGCGTCGCCGCCACCTTTCCCGTGCGCCGTCGGCCGCGTGACGACGCGCCGCACGCACAGGCGCCGCGGGACCCCGCTCGCCTGTAGCCCCCCTGTGCGCCTGTGCCTATCCGCAGCTCCGCGTTTACCGTCGTCCAGCGGCGCCTGCACGCTACACCGACAACGCGCCGTCCGTCGTCCCCCTGCCCCGGCCCTCCTCGTCCCGCCACCTTGCCGAGAGCCCCGTCCGGACCCCCACCTTGGAGGGCTATAAAAGGACCCCCGGGAGCAGCCACCAAGCCACACACCCCTCCCTCTCCCTCCAGCAGCCCTCCCCTCTCTCCATTGTGCCCCGAGCCACCCCAATCGCCGCCGACGAGGTCGCCCTAGCTGCTCGGGCTCCGACCGATTTCGTCGCCTGCAAACCCACTCCACCAAATTAAACCTACCCCTAGCCTCCCCACGATGTCGTGAACCCGTAGCCACCCTCGCGGGGGAAAATAGCGGCCAGCATCGCCGTCTCCGTCCTCGACCACATCTCGGCCAACGCGGCCGCCATCGCCCCAGACCACTCCGCCGCCCATGAGCATGAAGACGAACTTCCCCGAACCTCCCCGAGAACCCCTGCTTCCTCTCACTCTTCTCCCCGTAGCCGCAGTCGCCGGGGAACGCCGCCGGTGAGTTCTCCGTGCCGGCGACCTCGTCCTCCCCCTCTGTTTCCTTTTCTTTTTTTTCTTTTTCTTTTGCTGGCACGCGTACCGGTTCGGCCCTCAGCCACTGACCAGTGGGCCCCGGCCGTCAGCCTTTTAAACTTTTCTGAACAGATTTTCTTTATTTGTTTCTGTTTTTGAAAAGGGCAGATTCTAGGGTTAACTTTGGAAGGACATAACTCTCTCAAAAAAATTCATAAAAATATGAATCTTCTTGCAGTAGCTTTGTTTTGAAGGATTTGAAGTTCATTTGCTTTGGAAGTTGTTGAGTAGCTTTTGGAGGGTTTATAATGCCTATTTAAATTTCTTTAATAGATTCCGACCATTTTATCGAAGGAGAAGTTGATCCCACAACAGAAGGCAAGCCATCAGCCCCCAACCATCTGTTCCCAAGTCGTCGATGCCTTGTTTGACTTGTTTGTTGATTGTTTTGGCGATAGTTGCATCTCACATGCCATATTTCATGTCTATCATTTTATGTGATCTATCAATGCCACTTTTATATTCTGCAATATGATAAACTCATGTTCCGTGAGTTGAATTCCGGTACCCCGTCTAAATACACGTTGGGTCCTGCCCAAGTGGATTGAAGCGGCTACTTTTCTGTAGAGTTGTGGCGTTGCGTTGGATGGTACCATGCACCACTCCCCATTCCGGCGACGATGGACTGGGGGAACCGCCACAGTCAATGGAATGGAGGAACGGGATCGCGTGGACGCCTCCACTAACTTATGTAGTCGACCTGTGGCTGCCACTGGCCGGAGACACCTCCGCCCTCGCCCGGTTGACGCTAACCGATTGTGTTATTTTATTTTATCTTCTTACTCGACCCGTGGCTGCTACTGGCCGGAGACATCTCCGTCCTCGCCCGGTTGATTTTGTTATTTTATTTTATCTTCTTACTCGACCCGTGGCTACTACTGGCCGGAGACATCTCCGTCCTCGCCCGGTTGATTTTGTTATTTTATTTTTACTCAACCTGTGGCTGTCACTGGTCGGAGGAAACTCCACCCTCGCCCGGTTGACTTTACCTTACCATGTTGAACTACTATGTGATTATTCTATGCTCATGTATATCTTGTGGACTAACGTTTGTTGCTGTCTTACGGTTGAGAATAAAATTTGACTAAAAGATAATCACCTCCGTCGACTAGATTGAGTCTTATAGTGCCACTTGCCAAACACCACCGCACAACCATGCGTCGTTGAAATGGGCAGACCGTAGCTTAGTAGCCTATCAAGCCTCTTTTGATGCTACCCACTTGGCAAGTCTAGTCGGTTACTGCATAGTTGTGGTTGGGGCTTGTCTTGTGAAGGTTCCGGAGCTTGGCGTTGCTCATGGGTTGGGGACATGCCGGATTCACTTCGTCATAAGACTTAGCCCGAGTGGTAAGTCGGTAGCTACATAAGGAGTGCCTTGGTAGAGTGGACGGCTACAGGGGAATAGGTTTGTGCGGCAGGTACCGGCTGTACAAGCTTAGACCCCAACGTATGGATAAATGTTGTAACCTCTCGAGAGTGTCAAATCTAGAATCTAGTGTTGTTCCTAAATGAGGGACGGTGTTGGTCCAGTCACACTAGAGTCAGTCCAGTCCACGGAGAAATAAATTCACCAAGTGGTCAGAGTTGGCCAAAGTTGGATGAGCTGAAAAGTGGACCATAGTTAGTCAGAGGCTGAGTCTCGAGTTAGGCCAGAGTTGGTCAAGGCTTGAGATCGGAAATGTTATGAATATGGTTGTGTGGAAGTGAGACTCATTCTCATAAGCCACGGTTTTCGTCACAGGTAAGTAGGTAAGTTAAGTCCAACCGTTAAGCTTGGACTCGCACCTCACCCTACTGCACTCATGCCATGCCATATAGGATCGTAGGTTACGGTTGATTGTGGATTGATGTCTTGCGAGTACATTCCATGTACTCACCTGGCTTTTCATGTGGCCAGATCCTTCTACCCCCGTCGCCGAGTTCCCCTTATACGAGAACTAGATCCGGTATCCAGGCAAAGCCCTGTGGAGTTAGGCCCTCTTCGTCGCACGCTTCCGCCATTCCGCTGACGCCCTCTGATGAAGTCATGTTCGATAAATAATATACAAACTGTTGTGTGCGCTAGGGCACAGCCTTGTAATGAGACCCATGTAATCTATCGTCGGTCCCCGACCCCTTTAATAAAGTGGTTATGTTCTGTTATCAAGTTGTCATATATTCAGTGCTCCTGGGACTGATATATAGGTAACTCGATCCCTCGGATCGGGGTGCCACAGAGCTTGGTATCAGAGCCTAACTGCCCGTAGGATACCCTAGTTCCCAACGGAGAACCTTAGATAGCGAACGTTGCTTTGTTTGCTTTTAATTGTTTCTCCATTTGTTTGTGCTTATTTAACCTTGCCACTCACCCTCTTTGTCTATGGTACAGATGACGTTCGAGCTACCCGTAGAAACCCCCGCCTTGAACGTTCCCGGCATGCCACAATTCCTCCGTGAGATTTGGGCACACCTCTACCCAGCCTCTCCTTTCCCGACGTACCGCGTGCTCGCCTTGCGACCTAATGGGACCCACTCGGAGTTTGTCACCACCGTCTACTTGTGCGCCTCGCCCGTGGACCGTGGGCACACATACTCCCTCTCCTCTGGCATCACCCACCAGGCAACTCGGGCCATCCAAGAAGCCGCCGCAGACGCCATCATTCTCCTCCGCACCCACGATTCCCTCATGAGGAAGTGCACCCGCTATGCATACCTTCCAAGTTTGGATTGGGGCCGCGGGGATGTCCTTTTTCCCAACCCGGGGAATCTCTCTCCAGAGCTCACCACCCTACTCCAGTATACTTCCCACCTCTACCAGTATCTGCATGACACTCTTCTTCAGCTACCTATGCTTCACAGTGGCATGACTCCAGCCGAGGCAGCGAGAGCACCAGGACCTAGCCCTTCTCGTCAGATCCCTCCATACCCAGCTCACCTTCCTCTTACTCTTGACCAGCTTAGAGGAAGACTCGCTTCCACTCCCGCTCGAGCCACCACGTTCCGTAGTTCTAGCGCCCCTCCTCGCTTCTTCACGGGATACACTCAGGAGCCTCAGGCCTAGGGTCTCGGCGTCGACTTCGACACACCCTTCCCCTCGTACACCCCCATAACGCTAGGAAGGAGCATCAACGGCATCGACATCATCGCACCTGCTACTCCACTCGAGATGTAGTTCTAGGCTCTAGCCTCAGGAGCAATATCACTTGTACCCTAGTTATGTATCGTCGTCGACGACCGCGTAGTGCGACGCATGCTAGAATAATGTTGGAGTAATGGCTTGTATCTTGTGTAATACAGTGTGTCATGTGTCGTGTAACTCAACTCTCCATTGTATCAAAACGCCTTGGTCTTATTTCTTGCTTTTATTTGGATCTTCTTGGATGCTGCATTTCTTCCTCCCCCTTTTGGATGCTCATGGGACACGTCAACCCCACCTTCAACCAAACAGGATGAGGCCCAACACAGGTACAAGTGGCAGCCAAGGAACCCCAATCCGCCGTTCAGCCAGACAAGCCGGCATGGACCCAATGCCCCCACAGCCACCAACTCCACCCCCACAGGAACCAACCCCAAGCCAGCTATTGTTGATGATGGATGAACGCCACCAGCTACACATGACTCAGATCATGAGAGAATTTGGCACCTACATGCAAGCACAGAACGCCCCTCGCCCGACCCGCTCCAAGCTGCAAGACTTCCAGCGTACACGGCCACCCCAGTTCTCGCAGGCCATCAACCCACTCGAAGCAGATGATTGGCTATGTACCATGGAAAAGAAGTTAGAGATCGCTCGCATTGACGAGCAGGACAAGGTGTCTTTCGTCACTCACTATCTTGAAGGACCAGCCGATGTGTGGTGGGACAATCAGAAAGATATGAGGGGAGATGGAACCACTATCACCTGGACAGAATTCCAAGAGATCTTCCGTAAAGCATACATACCCTCAAGCCTTATGAAGATGAAGCAGCAAGAACTTCTAGCACTCACTCAAGGCAACTCAACCATAAGCGAGTACCTAACCAAGTTCAACGACCTTGCCCGCTATGCCCCCGAAGACGTCAACACAGATGAGAAGAAAAAGGACAGATTCCTTCACGGAATGCATCAGGCAATCAAGACTCAGCTCAGCATCCTGTAGTTTCTAGATTTCCAAGCCATGGTTAACACTGCCTTGATTTCCGAGAAGGAACACCGCACCATCTATGATTCCCACAAGAGAAAGTTTGAGTCTCGCAAACACCAGCCAGAAGAAGCCCACAAGAAGCCACGTACCTGGCCACCCAACACACAGGCCCCTGCACCTCCAACTACCTGGACCCCACCCAAAAAGGAAGGATACCCCCGAAGCGAATTCTACCACAAGCGTCCTCTCGTGGATGACTGTAAGAGGGAAAATTCCTGCTTTAAGTGCGGCAAGAAGGGGCACTACATAGCTGATTGCCCGTTGATCCAGAACAACAATGGCAGCAACAACATCAAAAGCAACCTCAACAACCCTCCCGTCAGAACAATCAAGCCACCTCAAGTCGCTCGTGTCCACCACATGCCCGCCGAAGAAACCTACGGAGCCTCAGAAGCGGCGCTTGGTATGTGAACTATCAACACTAAAACTTGCGCTAAGACTAATTGACTCCAAAGCCTTCCACTCTTACATCTTCCAAGGATTTTGTTGCCAAACACCGTTCTTTGTTTTTCCATGGACCTAGAGCTAAGCCAACAAATTATGTGCGAGGAATTTCCCATTAGATTTGGATAAGTCAGAACATTGCCCCCATAGCAAGGTCACAAGGTCCTATAAGGTACAAAGGGATAGACACACCGATGGGTCAGCTACCAAGAAACTAAAGGATCTGTTAGATGCCAATAAACCATACCTATTCCATGAGCAACTCGAATCTCAGGGACAAGATTCATTTTAAGGGGGAAAGGTTTGTCACATCCCGAATTTTGGCCCTATAAAATTTTCTTTGTTAAAAACCAAAATTTGGATCTTCTGATCTTGGCACTTCTATTTTCTCTCGCAGTTCCAAAACCCCAAGATTCTCAAAACATTCATCTTTTCTTTAAATATAAAAAGGGCCTAAACCCTAGCCTTTCAAAGGAAGTGTGCGAAAGGTGACTTAAAAAATTCCTCAAAAATTCCAGAGTGATCCCTAGCTAGGATAGAACCTATTTATGCAAAAATATTGGGTGACTTGTTAAGAAAATATTTGACATTTTTCCTGATTTATTTTCTGCCTAAAATACCCAAAACCCTAGCTTTCCAAAGGATGTATGTCAAGACCCTCTTCAAAAATTCTCCAAAAATTAGGAAGGACCCCTAACCAGTCTATAACCCAAATATGCAAAAATATTTCATACCTTATTAAGAAAATATTTGATCTTTTTCCTATCTAAGTTTCTACCTAAAATTTCGATTATTTTGAAAGCCTCCCAAATCATTTATCCTTTTTGGAAAAACTCCCAAAATAGGTGCACTTGACCAGTACCTACCTCAGGGAATTTTCTTACCTCAATCCCATTTGATTTGAAGCCCCAAAACATGGTTTTGCTTTTTGACCGAAGGTGTTCGATGGATTTTCTTCTTCACCCGAGTTGCAAACCAGCAGAAACACATAACTAGAGAGTTGTAGGTTTTCAATTTTGGCACCAAGTGACGCGATCAATTTTCAATTTTGTGACCCAGGGTGAGAGAACCATCTTGATGCCGATATCGGCATGGTCTGGACAGTGGCCACCACTGGCATGTCCGTGCCCGGCGGCGCCGCCAGTTTCTGGTCGTCGTCGTTGGCCTCCCCCAGTGCTCCTCTCGCGCCCCCTGCTTCCTCACTTTTCCCCGGACCCCCCCTGATGGGGGGATACTTTATAGGTAGGCCCATGGACCCGGAAAGTAGACCCGCCAAGACCAAGAAGGCCAAAGCCGAGTCACGTATCAAGTCGCATGGGCTGGGCTGGAGACAAGCCGGCCAGGGCCCATGATGAAGAAAGGACCCGTCCGGAAGGAGTCCAAGTACAACCCGGAGTCTAAACTTGGAAGACCAAGACGTAGAGTAGGACTCCGTGTTCTAGTATGACTCGGTGTAAAGTGTAAGTCCAGGGACCCGGCAGCCTTTATAAGCGGGGTCCTGGACCTTAGATCGACAAGTTCAAGAGAGAAGTTCTAAGCTTCAACCAGTAGAGAAACCCTAGCCACCAGAGAGAAGTCGCCGGCTCCTAAGTTGTGGGAGCCGGGTCCTTGTAATCGAGACATATCAAGAGCAATAACAGAGAAGCAGGAAGTAGGTCTTTACCTCGAATCAGAGGGGCCGAACCTGGGTAAATCCTTGTTCCTTGGCGAGATTAACCGTTCCAGCGTACTTCAGTCATCAATGGCCCCAGAACTCATCTTCCCTAAGGAAGAACTTGCCGTGACAACCCCACGACAGTTGGCGCCCACCGTGGGGCCTACGGTGACAAAAGGAGTCGAGATCGTTGGAGCTGCTCGTCGAGCCATGGAGAAACTCGCCATCGGGCGGGTCTACACTGATGAGCATGGAGAGACAGAGATCGATGACTCAGGCTGGACCCCGGAGATGAATGAAGTCGACGAGGGCTATCAGCTTGTCTTTGGAGGAATCAACGTGTTCGTCGGGATGGTGTGCGCGTCGGGTCTTCGCGAGAACTCGGCGGAGTCGGTGCCAGAGCTAACTGTCATCGTCGAGTCCGACGGCGAGGAGTCGGTCGGAACTTCAGAGGTCGGCATCATCGCCGAGTCTGAGGAACCCCTAGCTGAGGAACCAGATGTGATGCAAGAGTCAGATTCAGATTATGATGCAGATTCAGAGTCCATCCTACCCTTGTTTGAAGATCGACTTGGGTACGGGATAGAGGAAGAGGATTACGAGGAGTCGCCAGTACGCGCTCGTGTTGTGGGAGTCTACATGTCTGGGAACACTGGGAATCAGTTTGATACAACTTTGTTGACAAAGGAGATTAATGCAAGTAATGCCGCAGAGAGGGCGGCCGAGTTAACCAACGCTCGTGCTGCGTTGGAGAAGCAGTTAGCTGATATCACGGAGGCAAACCGGAGGTTAGCTGCAGAGCAGGCCCGAGTCCAAGATGAAGCTCAGGTCGTGCGGAGGCGCCGCGAGGAGCTTACTTCAATTCAGCATCGCCGAGCCAGGAGTCGCTTACATGATGGAGTCCACATCAATCCAACCAATTTATTCACCACACCCAATGGTCCAGGCAGAGGAGCCGGACTAGGAGGCTCAGCGGCAGCAGGAGGCGCCGCAGGAGGAGCCGGAGGAGCACCACCACCACCACCACCACCACCACCCCCAGAAGGATCGGGAGGCAGCCGTGCTAACGGACCACCGCCTGAAGGAGGAGTCGGAGGAGGAGCATCTGGTGGCTTAGGGGCACAGCCTAACAGATTTCATACTCCAGAGGGACATTATTCTAATCCTATGGACAACGTGCATGCGGCGACTCTGAGATTGGAGAATATTGTGGTACCAGAGGGACCAGCAGGACAGGAGACTCGGGAGGCTATCGAGTTACTGAAAACAGCCTTGACTCAGCAGGCTTTGTATCCAACTTTTCCAGATGCAAGTAGGCTACACTCAACACCTTTCAACTCAGGTACGAGGAGTCGGCACGGCGAGTCCAACCCGGCAAACTCTACGAGTGCAAGGCGTCGTGAACTAGCAAGGAATCGTGCAAATATACCAACGGCTTCACAAGCTCAGCTAGTGGTTGATGAAGCAAGGCAACGACGAGAGAGAGAAGCAGCAAGAGCTCGGGAGGCAGAGAGGGACAGAGCGATAGTGCTTGCAGCCAACCCGCCTCAGCCGAGCCGGGTCCACGAGGAGGTGACTTCTCCTGGTGCGTCCCCAGCATTAACAGGACCAGAGTGTTTGTCAGATGCCATCAGGTCCGAGTCCTTCCCTAGCAGTTTCAAGGAGCCGCGCAAGGTTCCAAACTATGAGCCTAACATGGACCCGACCTCTTGGTTGGGTACATACGAGATGGCAATGAGTATTCGCAATGCCACAGGTAATCTGTGTGCCAAGTTCATGTATCTTATGATGGAGGGAGCAGCCAAGGTGTGGATGCGCAACTTGCCTCCTAGGTCAATCAACTCTTGGGAGCAATTGAAGGCGGCTTTTATTCAGAATTTCCAAGGCACTTGCAAGAAACTCAGCACCATTGAGGACCTGGAGCGATGTGTCCAGAGGAAGGGCGAGTCAGCAAGGCACTGGATGAAGCGAGTCTCAGAGATCATTAACTCCTCACAAGGACTCCCACCAGTTTCAGTCTTAATGGCGATGGAGAGAAATTGCAGTTACAATCCCTTGAGTTGGAAGCTAGGTCGTATGAAGGAGAGCCTGAATCAAGGTATTCCCCTTACGATTGGTGAGATCATGGCAGGTGCTAATAAGCACGCTGCCACAGACAAAACAAAGGATCAGGAGGAAGGAACTAAAGGACAAGGTGGCAATGGTCAGAACCAGAACCAGAATCAGAACCAGAATCAAGGTAGTGGCAAGAGGCCGTATGGAGACAACTCTGACCTAGTGGCCAACACAAACACTGGAGTCAGGCGTAAGGACAACAATTCTGGTGGATACCAAGGCCGCACTCCAAGCACAGAGGAGGTCTTGAGAATTCCATGCCCTAAACATGCCAAGAACGGTAGATGCGGTCATACCCTGGGACAGTGCGTAGATTTGCAACGCGCCAGGTTCCAAGGGCCAGGAGGAGGTAACAACAATGGTGGATATAGAGGAAACAATGGAGCCGGAGGACCCGGCAATAATGGTGGAGGAGCCGGCAATAACCCAAACCAACCTCAAGGAGGAGGTCACCAGCAGGGCGGGTTCCAGCAGAACCCGAAGCAGCTTCACGAGGGCAATGGTCAGTATTATGTCACAACTCGGCAGCACAACCCGAGTCATGGCAGCTACCATGTCTTCACGACTAGTACGTCCAAGCGTTCCAAGAAGTTGAAAGTCAGAGCAGTTAATGCAGTAGAGCCGGCCCTTCCACAGTGGCTCAGGTGGTCAGAGCAAACCATCACATGGAGTCGGGCAGATCATCCTCCAAGAGTCGACGAGCCAGGGCAGCTAGCCTTGGTAGTGGCACCTCAAGTTGGGGGCTATACATTGAACAAAGTGCTTATGGATGGTGGAAGTAGTATCAACATCTTATATTACGACACGTTCAAGAGGATGCAGCTGCAAGATAGACAGCTAATTCCAACAGAGACAGTGTTCCATGGGATAGTACCAGGGAAGTCGGCTAAGCCCTATTGGTAAGATTTACCTTGAGGTTGCTTTTGGCACAGTGGAGAATTTTCGTTCAGAGATTATGCCCTTTGAGGTAGTGGACCTTAAGAGCCCATATCATGCTCTTTTTGGTCGACCTGCATATTTTAAGTTTATGGCCTAGGCCATGTTATGTGTACTTGAAGCTCAAGATGCCAGGTCCAGCAGGAATCATCACAGTTAATGGCAGCAGACAGATGGCATTGGAGTGCGAGATTGGTGATGCAGCCATGGCTGAGACAGCTTGTGCTCAAGAGGAGCTGAAGTTTTACAAGGCAAACGTGGATCCGGAGGACAACTCGGTCCTTAAGAAGCCGGCCACAGAGGAGAAAATGAAATTCAAGTCAGCTCAGGATACAAAGCAAGTCGACTTTACCCCTGGTGACTCTTCCAAGCAGTTCACCATTGGGGCACACCTCTCTGATAAATAGGAAAGCGAGCTCGTCGAGTTCATCCGTGAGAACCGGGACGTTTTTGCATGGAAGCCATCTGACATGCCAGGAGTCCCGAGAGAACTCGCCGAGCACAGCTTACACGTTAATCCTAACGCAAGACCAGTCAAGCAGGGTCTGCGCAAGTTTCATGATGACAGGAGGAAAGCCATAGGAGAAGAGGTGGCTCGGCTCCTCGCAGCCGAGTTCATCAAGGAGGTCTTTCACCCAGAGTGGGTGGCTAATCCAGTGTTAGTACCAAAGAAGACAGGAGAGTTGAGGATGTGCATTGACTTCACGGGCCTGAACAAGCATTGCCCTAAGGACCCGTTTGCACTACCTCGCATAGACCAGATCATCGACTCCACAGCGGGGTCAGAGTTGCTTTGTTTCTTGGATGCATATTCAGGGTACCATCAGATCAGACTCAACATAGAGGATGAGTTGAAAACGTCCTTCATCACGCCCTTTGGAGCATTTTGTTACACAACAATGCCCTTTGGACTCAAGAATGCGGGAGCTACATATCAGAGGTGTATTCAGAACTGTTTCAAAAAACAGATTGGAAGAATATTCATGCTTATGTGGATGATGTAGTTGTCAAATCTCAGAAGGCCGACTCTTTGATAGCAGACTTGACAGAAACCTTTGAGAACCTACGCAAGTATAAGATGAAGCTCAACCCGACCAAGTGTGTCTTTGGAGTCCCTGCTGGCAAACTCCTAGGCTTCATCGTTTCAGAGAGAGGCATTGAGGCAAATCCAGAGAAAATCAAGGCTATCCATAACTTGCAGAAGCCGACTTGTCTGAAGGACGTCCAAAAGCTTACTGGATGTGTGGCAGCTCTGAGCAGGTTTATTTCCAGACTCGGGGAGAAGGCGGGTCCTCTCTACCGACTCCTGAAGAAGTCAGACAAATTCCTATGGGATGAAGAGGCTGACCGTGCTTTTGAGGAGTTGAAGAAAACTTTATCAACAGCACCAGTGCTTGCAGCTCCTACAGATAAGGAGCCCATGCTATTATATGTAGCTGCCAACGAGAGAGTTGTCAGCGCAGTAGTAGTTGTGGAACGTGCAGAGGAAGGAAAGGAGTACCCAGTGCAGAGACCTGTCTACTACATCAGTGAAGTCCTCACAGAGTCAAAGCAAAGGTACCCTCAGTGGCAGAAATTAGTTTATGGAGTTTTTCTTGCAAGTAGAAAGCTCAAGCATTATTTCCAAGAGCATCCGATTAAGGTGGTGAGTTCAGCACCGCTAGCAGATATTATACGCAACAGAGAGGCAACAGGGCGAGTCGCCAAGTGGGCAATTGAGTTGGGTCCTTATCATATCACATATGAGCCAAGGACAGCGATCAAATCTCAAGCTTTGGTGGATTTTGTCAATGATTGGACAGATTTTACATCTTCACCAAGCACCCCTTGCACCAAGTATTGGACAATGCACTTTGATGGGTCCAGACAGTTGGAAGGCTCAGGAGCCGGCGTGGTGTTAACATCACCTAAGGGAGATAAGTTAGCATACGTCCTTCAGTTACACTTTGATTGCACCAATAACATGGCAGAGTATGAGGCTTTGCTACATGGCCTGCGTTTGGCCAAGGAGATGAACATCAAGCGTATCAGGTGCTTTGGAGACTCGGATCTCGTAGCTCAGCAAGTATCTGGAACTTGGGACTCGAAGGATGCAAACATGGCAGCTTATAGAAGAGCAGTCGAACAGATAGCCGGGTTCTTTTCTGGTTATCAAGTGGAGCATATTGACAGACGCAAGAACGAAGCCGCTGATGCGTTATCACGACTCGGCTCTCGTCGAGAGAAAGTACCACCAAATGTGTTCTTAGATGAACTCCACCACCCTTCAGTCAAGCTACCCACAGAGGAGGAGTTAGCTTTTCCAGACCCAGAGTCGGCACTTGTTGCAGCAGTACGAGCAATCCCAAAGTGGACAGAGCCCTACCTAGCCTATCTCCTGCGGGGTGAACTCCCAAAGGATGAGGTCAAGAAAAAACAACTCATCAGACGATGCAAGTCCTACACAGTTATCGACGGCGAGTTATATAGAAGAAGCGTTACTGGAGTCTACCAGAGATGTGTGTCTCCAGAAGAGGGCAAGCAAATATTGCAAGAGATCCATGCAGGAGATTGTGGTCATCATGCATCCACTAGATCCTTGGTGTCAAAAGCTTTCAGACACGGGTTCTTTTGGTTGACAGCACATTTAGATGCAGAGAGGATAGTTCGAGTCTGTGATGGATGTCAAAGGTACGCAAGGCAAGACCACGTGCCAGCTCAAGAACTCAGAACCATCCCTATCACTTGGCCATTTGCAGTTTGGGGACTCGACATGGTGGGCCCTTTCTCAAAGTCGCCTTGTCAGAAGACCCATCTGCTAGTAGCAGTTGACAAGTTCACCAAGTGGGTGGAAGTGGAACCCGTCAGCAGAGTCGACGGTGCATCAGCTGTGAGATTCTTCAAGAAGATAGCCACACGTTTTGGGTATCCTCATAGCATCATTACAGACAATGGTACCAACTTATCAGTTGGGGAGATGGCCAAGTTTTGTGGTGAGAACAACATCAGACTCGACCTAGCCTCAGTGGCACATCCACAGTCCAATGGACAAGCAGAGAGGGCAAATCAGGAGTTGCTGAAGGGAATTAAGCCTCGGCTCCGAGTCCCTTTGCTAAGAGCCGCCGGGTCTTGGGTTGAGGAGTTACCAGCAGTGCTTTGGAGCATCAGGACGACTCCTAACAGATCTACTGGCTTCACACCTTTCTTCATGGTGTATGGAGCAGAAGCTGTCTTACCAAGCGACTTGTTGCACGACTCGCCACGAGTCGCCAATTATGTTGAGACAGAAAATGAACTCGCCCGACAGGACTCGGTCGATGCACTTGAGGAAGCAAGGGAGTTAGCCCTTGAGAGATCAGCAGTTTATCAGCAGGACTTGCGGCGATATCACGCACGCAGAGTCAAAACCAGGACTTTCCAGGAAGGAGACTTAGTGCTTCGCCTTGTCCAGAGTAAGGAAGGGATGCACAAGTTATCTCCACCATGGGAAGGACCGTTCGTCATAAGCAAGAATCTGAACAACGGATCGTACTATCTAATGGATGTACGAGAGCCGGCAAGTGTAGGCAAAGGAGCTGACACAGCTCATACTCTAGATCCTTATGCAGAGGCAAAGAGGCCTTGGAACATAGCTCAGCTACGTCCATATTATACCTAAGTTGTAATAGATTCATGAGTTGAAAGGCAATGAGCCCAGTGAGCCATGCCTAGATGTAATCAAATTATTGTGATCAAATGAAATAAAGCCGGCTTCTGTGAACATGAGTCCTTTAGTCGAGTCACCCAGTGAGTGCGCTTTGTTCTTTAAATTTTGATCACCAGGTTCTTGGGGGCTTGCTTTTCAGTGAAAAAAGTTAAGCTTAAACTCTTGGACCCGGCACAGTAGCCAAATTTTCCTAGTTTTCTCGCTGGTAAGTCAGATGCATCCTGCACAATATGATCTATCTACAGGCATGACTTGTTTCTTTCTCTTATGGATCCTAAGGAACATATGAGTTAAGAACCTGTCAGCACAAGCTGTACGAGAAGTCATGCAGGGCCTACTTATTCATCAGTGAAAAACTAGACGGGTTATAAGAACCAAGCCGATTGGCACAAATTCAAAATAGCTAACAAGCTAAATAGTTTAAAGCACCAGTAGTGCATCTTTACAACTCAAAAGAGCTCAACAAGCTCAAAAGTTTAAAAGCACCCATAGTGCATAATTACAAAGTCTCAACAGTAACACAGCATTACATAGCACTCAAAAGTCATTCAAAGGGTGGTCTTCCAGAGGAGTCGACTCCTTCGCCAGAGTCGAAGAGTCCTTCTCAGCCGATGACTTGTCCTTTGCTTGAACAGCAGGAGACGACGAGTTCTTCTTAGCAGGAGATTTGCCTTGTGCTTGAGCAGCGGAGGAAGGAGCCGGCTTCAATGGAGGCTTGGTGGCGACTTTCTTCGTTTGAAATCCAGTACCCTTGGGACTCTTCATAAGCTTGGTAAGATCTGCTTGTTTCTGAGCGTCTCCAGAGACAGCTCTAGAAGGAGTGGGCGCAGAAGGAGTCTTTAGGGTGGGCTCAGCACTCGGCACAGGAGCCGCCGGTGACGATGAACTCGGACCAGCAGAGGCAGCGAATACACCAGATGGGTCCTGTGATGGGCGGCCAAAGTTTACTATCTCAGGATGTACTGGAGCGACTCTCTTGTTCTCCAAATCATAATGATGAACCCATACCTCAGGGTCCATCTTATTGGCAATCTCACAAGCATATGGCCGCACCAGCTTTTCTTCGGCTATGAAATCATTCTGGGTAAAAGGCTTGCCATCTTCATGCTGCTCAGGCTTCCCCATTGTAAGCATTGCTGGCTCAAGAACAGTGGGATAGTAGCTGTGGGCTAAGGCCAGGATCCTGATAGCAGATCTCCTCATAGAAGATTGTTTCCACAATCGTACATAACCTGGTGCCCTGGACAACTCATCCACCAGACGTTCAGGCTCTTTGGGGCACTTGCCTTTATGATTCAGATACTTGACCACAGAACGGGCTCCCTCTTGTAGCCCGTGACAGTAATCAAGCATCTCAGACAGTTGTTTGCTTGTGGGCAATTTAAGCTTTGGGGAGTCAGCCCCTGCAGAAAGGAAAACAAGAAGTCATTGTCAGTTGAAAAGCAATTCAGAAAGGTACAAAAGGAAGCAAGCAAAAGTCATAAACTCACCAAATATATGCTGACACATTGCACCAATGCCCTTCTTGCAAGTGTTGAACACGGCTTGTAGGTCATTGTGTGCCTTCTGAGCAATCTTTTTGGCCTCAGCCGACTCTTTTTTCACCTGCTCCAGTTGAGCAGCTAAGGCCTTCAGATCCTTCTCAAGCTGAAGGGAGTGTTCTTTTTCGGCCATGGCAGATTTGGCATTGGCAGCTGCCTGGTCCTCAAGTTCTTTCATATCTCTCTTCATCTTGGAGACGATGCACTGCAATTACAAGTCATCAAGCACAAGTGAGATCCACAAGTCAAATACAGAACTCATGAGCTCCAAGTCGTCACAAGTTAACAACTTGGCGCTTGGGGGCTACTCAGGAGTCAATTCTTTCTATCAGAAAAGCAGGCATGAGTCCTAATCGACAAGTCATAAGCTCCAAGTCGCCACAAGTTAGCAACTTGGCGCTTGGGGGCTACTGGCAGAACAGAAATTTTTTCTTCAAGTAAGGTACTAGTGAGTAATACATATTGGTAGCTCCAAGTCGTCGCAGGCTGACAACTCGGCGCTTGGGGGCTACTCATGCAGAAATTTTTGGTCTAAGGACCCGACAGACAGTAAATTATCAGCCCCGAGTCCTAGTAGAGCTAAGGACTCAGGCCTTGGGGGCTACAGTATGCAAGTTTGTTCTACCTACCAAATGATTTGATTTGAAGATGAAGCACCTATCCTAGTCACAAGACACCGCAGACAGGTGCTTGGGGGCTACTGAGATAGGATGATACCAGAAAGCATGAAAGGAGGAGTCAGAAAAGCTTACTTCATGAACTATGTGAAGAGACCTAAGAGCCGCTTGCTCGTCATCCTTCAGCCTAGCAGCTTGATCGTTCAAGTCGACTGCTTCAGCATAGGCTTCGGAAAATGACATGTTATCTGCCACCCGAAGTCGACTGTAGTCAGTAGATGACTTGATCTTGATTGATGGAGAGGCTGCAGGAGTCGGCTTGACAGGAGCCGGCTGAACTGGAGGCGCAGAATCAGGAGTCACAGCACCAGAGCTGGGCTGGACTGTTGTTGGAGTCGACGCTCGAGCCTTTGAAGAGGACTCGGGGACAGTAGGAGTCGTGGCTGCGCCGGCTGATGCAGCGATGGAGGGACCTGTCCTCGTACTTGTCGTCTGAGAAGTCGATGGAGGGGCAGGTCCACGCCCAGAGGAGACATCAGCCATGCCTGGGAGCTTTGTCACCTTGGCACAAGGCCGAGCCCTGAAATATTCAGAGATAGAAGTCAATAAACCTAGTGAAAGGAAAGATCAGAAGTCATACAATTGCAAGTACAGAGACAAAAGAGTTTTACCCAATATTGGTCTCCAGATCCAAGGCGGCCTGAGAGTTGGAGGAAGGCATTGACAAGCCAGAGCTGTAAGAGTCGTCCTTCTGGGGAGGAGAGGTCGATTTCCGTTGGTGTGAGACCGGCAGAGGCTCAGGAGCATCTGCAGGCCCATCGGAACGTAGCTTCCTCTTCCTAGCAGCGATAACACTCTGCATTTGCTCCTTAGGCTTAGTGGGAGAGCGAGAGGACCCAAGGACTCGTGAGAGTGGTACCTTGGGAACAGCCTCTCGAGAGCCATTGTTGTTCGAGGCTGGAGAGGATGGGGAACGACTCCTGGCAGAGGACTCTGCGGATGGAGATGGTTGAGCAGCAGCAGAGGCAGCGTCAGTTTGCCTAGTGGGGGGAGCCTCTGGAGAGGACTCGTCATCGTCGGTTTCTTCCACAATGGGAGCCTCTTGAGAGGACTCCTCTTCATCAGCACTCTTAGTTGGAGCCTCTGGCGAGGACTCCTCATCAACAGCATCATCATCAGCAGGAGCCTCCTGGGAGGACTCCTCATCCTCATCATCAGTGTCATCTGCCACAGTGGCTTGATCTGTGGCAGGAATTTCTTCTTCAGCTTCAGCCTCAGCTTCAGCTTTATTCTTAGAACCAGCTCCAGAGGCCGGCTTCCAGAAGGAGTCGGTGAGCTGCAAAGAGTTAGTAAACATGAGTCAGCAAGCAATACAAGTGAAGTCAAGGTTGAAATAAAGTAGAGAGTAATACTTACATCAGGAGCTGGGTTTGTTGAGCAGAAGGGTTGGAGCCCAAAATGAGCTTGATCCTTCACCGGCTTCCCAGTCAACTTCTTGATGAGTCGACCAAGCTCCGGTCCATCAGACAATTGCTCTGTAACCCGGAGGTCATCACCAGCGCATCTGGTATAGGAGCAGATCAACCGAGTCCTAGGACTCAGCGGCTGGATTCTCCAGGTCGTCCAGCAGCGGACCAGATCCAGATTCTCCAAGTTATGGGACAAGAGGGCCCGGATGCGAGTGATCAGAGACTCGACCCTTGGCCGGTCGGCCTCTGGGCACCTGGCTTTCATTAGAGGAGTCGCCCGGAGGCGTTCCTCAGAGAACAAAGGAAGCTTAGGCTCATTTGCAGGAGAAGTGTCCTTGCAATAAAAGAAAGTCCTTTGCCAGTCTTTGATGCGATTTGGGAAAACTGGCTTAGGGAAGACGGAGTTGAGGCGCCGTTGAAGGGCGACGGCGCCACATTGGAGAAGAGGACCCCCAGAGGTTTCAGGTTGAGGATTGCAGTAAAATAGCTCGAGCCAAAGGTTGATATCAGGTTTAATTTGGAGGTAATCCTCACAAAGAACAACGAAATTAGAAAGTGTGAGAATAGAATTGGGAGCAAGATCGTGAATCCGCAGCTCGTAAAGCTCGAGGAGCTGGCGGAAGAAAAAATCGCCGGGGGGAGAAAAGCCGCGGAAAAGGTGCTCGACAAAGACGACAACTTCATCCTTGGCAGGAGAGGGAACAATCTCATCCCCAGGGGCCCGAGCTTGAGCGCTAGAGGGGATCAAACCTGATAGCCTGTGGGTCTTCAATTGCTCCGCCGAGACCGTGGATCCACTCCAATCGGCGGAGATCGATCGCTTGGAGGAAGATTTGGCGGCGGCGGCGGCCGCGGCGGCAATGTTCACCGTCCTGCTCGACGTGGACGCCTTGGCCTTGGAGGTGCCTTGGTGGGGCGCTTGGGGGCCATGGCGTGCGTGCGGGGCGAGAGGGAGCGCTGCGCGGAAGGACGAGTGCAGGAGAGATGGGCGCGAAAGAGAGGAAGGAGAGCTTTGAGCTGAAGGGGCAAGTGAGGTTTAGGGCTTAACCCTTCGAGATTTATAAAGGGGGGTAAAACCCTAGAAAGTCAACTGTGGATAACGTTTCAGTAAAAACGTTCAGGTGGTCAAACAGACAGATAAGAAATCGAAACAGAGAAAGGTTAAAGGTCACAGATGTGGAAGTAGCCGGCTTGTCTCAGAATGACGAGTCCTGTGACAGTGAAATCAGCTTATCTAGCCCTTGTTCGCAAGAGTCACACCAGAACCCGGCCTGCTAGTGCAAGGGCAAGAGTGATGGCTTGAACAAGGGATAAGAGTGGACTCATTTTATATATGTGTTATGTTTTTATGCAGGAATTCATCTTGGAGCTAGCAGCAGGCGACTTTAGAGCCATTGGCTCAAGTGGAAGGAGTCGACCCAGAGAGTCGAATCAGCAAGTCAGAGGAAGCCGCCAAGCTGTGCCCAAGATAAATTCGGGGGCTACTGATGGGGGGATACTTTATAGGTAGGCCCATGGACCCGGAAAGTAGACCCGCCAAGACCAAGAAGGCCAAAGCCGAGTCACGTATCAAGTCGCATGGGCTGGGCTGGAGACAAGCCGGCCAGGGCCCATGATGAAGAAAGGACCCGTCCGGAAGGAGTCCAAGTACAACCCGGAGTCTAAACTTGGAAGACCAAGACGTAGAGTAGGACTCCGTGTTCTAGTATGACTCGGTGTAAAGTGTAAGTCCAGGGACCCGGCAGCCTTTATAAGCGGGGTCCTGGACCTTAGATCGATAGTAAGCTTCAATCAGTAGAGAAACCCTAGCCACCAGAGAGAAGTCGCCGGCTCCTAAGTTGTGGGAGCCGGGTCCTTGTAATCGAGACATATCAAGAGCAATAACAGAGAAGCAGGAAGTAGGTCTTTACCTCGAATCAGAGGGGCCGAACCTGGGTAAATCCTTGTTCCTTGGCGAGATTAACCGTTCCAGCGTACTTCAGTCATCAATGGCCCCAGAACTCATCTTCCCTAAGGAAGAACTTGCCGTGACAACCCCACGACAATTTAGTAGAAATGCTTGCTGCAATTGTGAAGATTTTGATGTAGTAAGTTAAGTGAAAACTCTACTAAATTAATGAATCACCTGGGTGGATTTGGTTTGTTGAGGTGTGCGAAGTTGAGTGGCTACTCAGGGCCATTTTCTTGTGGTCTAACCTGAGTATGTGCACTTGTGGATGGCCACCCAGGGTATTGAGATTCGATGTCACTCCATGTTTAGTTGCTTCCAGTGCAGCCACTAGTCATATGGGCTCTGTCTTGACTAAGTAAGTAGCATGGAACCAGCCCGGTTTGACAAGCAGATGTAGGGGTTGTAGGTTGGAACGGGTCAAGCCAGTAGTGGTTGGGAAAGTGCTTCAGAAAGGTCTCGTCTTGGTCTTCTCCTTTCCTTTTCACTAAATGTGGGTTAAGGATAGAATGGGTTGATCGAGTCTAGTGGGGAAAGTGCCACAAACTCTCGAGAGTAATAAAACTATGATCATAGCCGTGTCCCCGGTTACGGACAATTTTGAGTAGCTAAGTAAGGAAGTTGTCGGAGGATCTCTTCATTCCAATTTCATAATAAAATGTGATGGGTGAACTCGGGTATATGAGACCTTGGATGCGTTCCATGGGTGTGTCTCATATTAAAAAGTTGAGAATAAAATGTTTGTGAAAAGTAGGACAAAATTTGCTTTACGCAATAGCCTTGAACTCCACCAGCCAAATAAGCATGTAGTATTAGTCTTGCCATTTTATAATCCACCATAGTATTCACTTGCCGGCCTGTCACAAGGTATTGACCCAAATTCCCTGGGCTGCAACGTTAATGTTGCAGGTTTTTACGATGACGCGTGAGGACGTCTACCTTTCGAGCTTACAACCAACATGTATGCCAGTGGCACATGAAGATGATGAAGCTCTCTGTGCTACTTATGTTTCCGCTGCCAAACTTTACATTCAAGCTAGCCTTTGGCTATGCAATTTGTAAAGAATATTTTATTTATGGATCCCGCGATGTAATAATTATTTGACATTGATGCATGGTATTACATCTATTTGTGAATTGCTATCCATACTCGATCCAGGGAATAGCATATTTCACTACGTGGCCTTGCTTTTCTAAGCGAGGGTGCCACAGCTTCTTATAGATTTATCAAGATTTGTGGTGCTGTTTAGGAAATTATTTGGCAAGTGTAACATGGCACATTTTGGGATTTAGAAGGGATAAAGAAAGAAATAGAATTTTAATTTTGGACTTTTGAAATTATTTAATTGAGAGGGAAAAGTTGTAGGAATAGATGGAGAGTGATTAAATGTCACTCCACTGAATTTTATTTGGAAGAAACTTAATTTGTCACTTGGAGAAATTTGTTTGTCACTTGTCACATGATTTTATGTGTTGATGTTTTTGTTTTGTTTCTTTTCCTTTCTTCATAATTTTATTTAGCAAACACACACATCAAGCAACAAAACACAACAATATTCACATCACAACCATGACCACACAATTCAAACCACATGAATTAATCACACCACCATTTCCATAATTAACAATACTATCTTGTAAAAATGATCACACTCAATTATGACAAGATGATGTTTAAAGAATATCTCAACTCACCACTTAATAGTTTTTCAAAAGGGTTTGATAAAGAAAAATATGTGGGGTAATATATTTCCCACTAGGGTTATTTTCAAATGGATTGGAAATCAGAGTTCTATAAAATGGGATTTGCATATACATGCAAAATATCTAGGTTGATACTTAGATAGGAGATAACGTATAGGTCTCCATATTTTGGGAACACACAATTTTGGAAATACTCCTACTTTCTCAACTAAAGGGTATTTTATTTGTTGCTGAAATCAAACATCATTGAAATAGACTTTGGCCAAAATAAGATTGGAAAAGATATATGGAATCTACTCTTGTCATAACATGAGCACCAAGTTTAATATATTTTTACTTAGGTTGGGTTCTTGGATTAATATTTACTAGTCAAACAACATGAACATCAAGTCACACAAGGCCAAACAGAACAGTATAAATGAAAACACAATCAGTAGTGAAGTAATTTCAAAAAGTTTTTGTTGGTTCTGAATTTTGGGTCTTGTTAATTCTTATTATAAATTTGGGATGTTACACAACGGCTTAGTGCGACTCCATTCCACAGACATCTGGCTGGGCTACTTATCCTAGCACGCTCTTGCACCATCTCTTTGCTATGGTAGAAGATGAATCCTCTAAACGTCTGGCCACATGAAAAGCCAATTTGAGTACATGACGTAATCGCAAGAAAACAACCACAAGACATGAACAGTCAAGCAATCAGGCAACAAGTGGCTAGCAACAAGAAATGATTTAAACATGGCAAGGGTCTACTTACGACAGTCCAAAAGCATGACAACATGGCATCACAATAAAACATGGGATAAGCAAACAACGGGAGTACCACCAGTATAGAGTCCAAGCCAGGTGGGGTTGGATCGTGTACCGGAGATCACACAAAGAACTTACCTGTGACGAAAACGGGTGTACCCATTGGTACCAAGTATTTTAACATCACCTGTCATCACCACTAGGCCCAATGGCCTCTCCACATCTGTAAAACTGCTAGGCCCACTGGCCTCATATCTCTGTTCGGGGCATGCACGGCTGATGTTGGCTCGGGCCTAACTCTAGGCTCCCAACAATCACACCGTCACCCCAAACACGGGTAACCATCCACGACTCAAGTAACATTCCCTGCATCAGCCTATTGTAATCAGGTTGTTCATCTTTCTTTCAAACCAAACTTAACAAAGGACAATAGTGTGACTGACACTGAACTGTTCCATAACCTAGGAACAAGGCTAGCTGCTAGACGACACACTCTCGAGAGGTTGCAGTTACCACCCATCTAAATGCACCTTATGTTGGGATTATGTCGAACAGGTACCCTTACGAAGGAGACTAAAGCCAGCGTACCAGGGTGGCCCATAGTGGTGGTAAGCCAAATTCTGGCTTACCGGGCGGCCTAGTACGATGAAGCGCAGGAGGCCCATCCGGCTAAGTGAAGGTTCCTAAAGCCGGCCCGCACCGACGATGACTTAGCCCACAAGGCGGGGCCCAAGCCGGATTAGAGTAGAACTCTATGACTTAGTCGGTTAGGTTTCCTCCTGTATGCCCTAGGTCCGGACGCCTTTATAAGCCGGCCTATGGGACGTTGCAGGTCAAGTTCTAACACACCTTTCATTGTAATTGGCGCATATTGCCTTATAGTGAATTATAGCAGCACGTAGGGTTTCGCCACCGTTGCGAGATCCGAAGCTGGGTAAACCCTTTGTCATCTCGTCGCCGGAATACCCCAAGTCTCCAAAACCCCTCTCTCTACCTAGTTCGATGGCACCCCTGCCGCGGCTAGATTCGACAATAGCACGACAGTTGCGCCCACCGTGGCGCTAGAGATGTCCGGGGTTACGTTCCGGCCAGGATCTACTGGCGGCGTCGACGACACCATCGCGGTCGGCTTGGTGAACTATTTCGACGAGACGGGAGCTGGCCATGTCTTCAACGACGGTTTTTGGACGCCGGCAAAAGAGGATCCCACCGGTTGGTCCACGGTCTCCGTCGGCGGCTTTGACATCTTCGTCGGCTTCACCGCCCAGGCTTTGGACGATCTCGGCTTCACCTCGAGCATACCCGCCACCCACCCCAGCAACTTCGACGACGGGTCGGATCTGGACTCTGAGGAGATTGCCGATCTGGATCTAGTTTTCGACGCTGACGATGAAGATTCTGAAGACGACGCAAGTTCCACTATGGCGGCGCCGGACTTCCACTTCTTTGGCATCTTAGGAGAATCCGGCTCTAACGAGTCGATGACAGAGACTGAGTCTATCCTTCCTGCTTTGCAGGCCGGGGCTGATTCAGAAGCCGGATCTGGGGACACTGCCCATATGGAGCAGATCCTCGAATCCGAAGGAGAATCCGACGATTTTAGTTGGAAAGTTGCATCCTACTTAGGACGCCCTGTCGAGGTCTTAATGGGTGACGTCTCTAATCCAAAAGATAATCGCAATACCTCGAAAACCGCCAATGCTGAACAAAGAACTCCAGAAGCCGGAAATCAAAGGGTGGACTTTGTGCCACCACTGGCTCCAATGAAGGAAACTGGTAGATTCCCGGCTGCAGGAGACGACATTAACGCTACGGCCAGTGAAGCAACAGAGAAGGAGCACGAAGAAAGGATGGCAAAATACAAGCAACTTCTAACTCTACTTCCTCCTAACGCATCGCAAGTCGACATTGAAAAGCGCCGCGTTGAACTAGAGGAGCAAGCCGCCCATATAGCGGAGTGCGAAGTTGAGATCACAAACAAGGAAACGAAGTTCATCCGGAAGCAGAGAGAAAAGGGGGCCGACGATTTTTTCCGTCCGGCCCACGACAAGAATCTGCAAAAGAGGATGGATTTCCGCAGCAAGTGGGAAGCCGACCATGTTAATTCAGTCTGGAGAAAGTACCACCACCGACGTGACCCGGTGACTAATTTGTGTTAATTCAACACCCCAGCCAAAAACATGGAGGCGGCCCAGGAGGTCATGTTTGACAAATCGTTGGACCGTGACGCTCGCCTCAAATATTCGGCTTATCTACTGGAGGTTGCACAACAGCAGCAAAACGACTCACAAGTAAAGTCTGGACGGCTTATTGACGACTCTCGTCTTTGTAACTCTACAGCCAAGAAGCCGATGGCTGCTGCACCTGCAGACCCAGACGATGATCCTGCCGGCTCAAGCAGCCACAACAAGGGTGGCGACAAGGACCCGAAGGACAACCAGCCGCTCCGGGGTGCGGAATCCCGGACAGGTTCTTCACGCCATCGTGAGGCTGGTAGAAGCCGGGAAGAACATCGGAGCCGGGAGCGAAAGGAGGACCCTCGCAAGGAAAAGGCGGCACCACCCCCTCAGGAGCGACGACGTAAAGGGGAAAATCCACCCCGAGGGGACGGTAACGGAGATCATATGCCACCTCCACCGCCGCCTCCACCGCACAAAGAGGGAGATAACCCTTCCAAGTACATACCCCCTCCACGACGGCAAAGGACTCCAAGCCCTCCGCATAACGCGAGTTGGGTGAGCCAAAGCCGTCACAGGGAAGAACCAAGGCAAGGAAAGTCGGTTGATAAACCGCCACCAGCCAATGATGTTCGAAGCCTAATCGAGGAGAGGAAGTCGGCCAGAGATGCCCAATACCTGGGCCCCAAGTGTTTTGGCAGAACAATCAGAGAGCAGATACTACCTCCCACTTTGTCGAACGTAACAAAGATGGTGGAGAAGTACAGCGGTACGGCTAATCCTGAGACTTGGCTATCAGATTATGTCAGTGCCTACGACATATATCAAGGCAGCGCCGACTCCGCAGTGAGATTTTTGCCCCTGATGTTAACCGGGACGGCACGTATGTGGATTGAAGTTTGCCGGAAAGGACAGTTCATACCTGGAGTGACATGAAGCGCGTCTTTATTCAGCACTTCCAGGGCACATATAAGCGCCCCAAGTCGATTTTCGACTTACAGCGGTGTGTGCAGCAAAAGAACGAGTCCAGCCGTGAGTTCGTCTCACGATGGAGCGAAATCAAGAACGCTTGCAAAGGCGTCTTGGAAACTCAGGCGATTCATGCTTTCAAGCAATCTCTGAGGAAGGGGACGAATTTTCGCTCTATGATCTACAGCGATGAGTCGGAGACTTTGGGTGGCTTACTAGCTTGTGCTAACAAGTATGCCGCTGCTGACGATGACAACAGGGAAGACGGTGAAACCCGCCGGCACGATTCCGGGAAAAAGAAGGTTGAAGACCAGGCCGGCCCTTCTCACGAGGTTGCTGCCACCTTTGGTAAGGGCGGCTCAAGCACTAGCAAGTGGCAGGACAAAAAACCGGCAAACAACCGACCGACCCGACCGCCAGCGGTGAAGTATGACGACATCAAGCACAACCCCTGTGTTGATCATCTGAGGCCGGATGGGACGAGATCCCACATGCTCCAGCAATGTCACATCAATCGGGACATCACCAAGGACCCCAAAGCCGGCAAGTCAAAAAACAAGCACAAGTCCAGGAAGGACGACAAAGAGAAAGAAGGCGTTGCGTCAGAGTCAGATGACGCCGCCTCCAAAGAAAAAGGCAGCAAATTCCCCAAGCACGCCGAAAGTCTTATCGTCAATTTGGCAACAGATTCCTCTCGCAAGGAAAAGGCGGCTTGGTGAGAACTCAATGCTACGGTACCTGCAGTTCCTCAGTATTTGGATTGGTCCGACATTCCCATCACTTGGGATCGCAGCGATCACCCGGACAGAGTTCCTTCAACACGCACCTACGCTTTGGTCATCAGCCCTATAGTCGACAAATACAAGTTGACAAAGGTGCTCATGGACGGAGGAAGTGGCATCAACATACTATATGCCGCAACATTGAAGAGAATGCGTCTCTCCGAGTCACAACTCAGCCACAGCAATGTGAAGTTTCATGGGATTGTGCTGGGACGACAAGCCTACTCAATGGGAAGGATCACCCTGAAGGTCACCTTTGGCGGCACGGACAAATTTTGGACAGAGGACGTCTCTTTTGAGGTGGTTCCCTTTAAAAGTGCATACCATGCAATCTTCGTACGTCCGGCTTTCGCCAAATTCATGGCTCGGCCTTGCTACATCTATAGCAAGCTGAAAATGCCGGGACCCAATGGGATCATCACAGTCAAGGGAGACTTCAAGAAAGCAAAGGTGTGTGAGGCCGCCAATGCTGTCCATGCTGAAGAAGAAATCTGCAAGGAAGAGTTGGAGGATCTTAAGAAGACAATGAGTCCCGATGAGATGCTGGCAACTGAAAATCCGTCCTCCAAGGTTGATTCGAGCTTCAAGCCGAAGGATGACACTAAGAAAATCAAGCTCTCCAAAGATGATCCGACAAAGGAAGCCATCATCGGTGCTGGCCTTGACGACAAATAGGAAGGCGAGCTCATCAAGTTTCTCCGTGAGAACCGGGATATCTTTGCTTGGTCCCCATCCGACATGCTAGGTGTCCCGAGGAAACTTGCCGAGCACTCCTTAAAAGTCAACAAGGACGCTAAGCCGGTCAAACAAGGCCTCCGACAGCTCGGAACTGAGAAGCGCAAGACGGTTGGAAAAGAGATCCTAAGGCTCACTGCCGCCAAGTTCATCCGTGAAGTTGTCCACACTGATTGGTTGGCAAATCCCGTGCTTGTTCCAAAGAAAAACACCTCTGAGCTACGTATGTGCATTGATTTCACTGGCTTAAGTAAAGCCTGTCCTAAGGATCCATTCGCCTTACCGCGTATCAATCAGGTCATTGATTCAACTGCCGGCTCAGAGATGCTTATTCGGGTTACCATCAGATTAAGATAAAGGAGTAAGATCAAGTCAAGACATCCTTCACCACGCCATATGGCAATTACTGCTATGTCACAATGCCTTTCGGCTTAAAGAACGCCGGTACTGCTTACCAAAGGTGTATGCAGCAGTGTTTGGACAAGCAAATTGGCCGCAATGTTCACGTCTACGTTGACGACATAGCGGCCATGTCGAAGAAGCGTGGCGATCTTATCGCCGATCTGTCGGAAACGTTTGCAAATCTAAGGGAGTACCAGATGAAGCTTAATCCGGCAAAATGCATCTTCGGAGTACCCGCAGGCAAGCTTCTGGGCTTCATTGTTTCTCAATGAGGAATTGAAGTTAACCCGGAAAAGATAAAGGCGATTCAGAACATCGAGAGGCCGACATGTCTGAAGGACATTCAGCGGCTTACGGGTTCCGCCGCGGCTGTAAGCCGATTCATTAGCCGGCTCGGTGACAAAGCATTGCCATTATACAAGCTCCTCAAGAAGTTGGACAATTTTGTTTGGACAGAGGAAGCAGAGGCAGCTTTGGCACAGCTGAAGTATACATTGACACATGCTCCAATCTTGGCAGCTCCGAGGGAAAAAGAGCCGCTTCTCCTCTACATGTCGGCCACGAATTTCGTGATAAGTGCCGTCATTGTAGTGGAGCGCCTGGAGGAAGGGAAGCAATGGCCGGATCAGCGAGGTGTTCTGAGATTCAAAGCAGTGCTACCCTCACTACAAGAAGTTAGCCTATGGTGTATTCTTTGCCGCCAGAAAGCTACGGCATTACTTCCAGGATCACACAATCACGGTGGTCAGCAAAGCTCCATTGAAGGATATCATCAACAATGCCGACGCAACGGGCCGAGTCGCCAAATGGGGCATCGAGTTAGCAGCTTTTGACATCCAATATAAGTCGAGGACCGCCATCAAATCTCAAGTTCTAGCCGATTTTATTGCAGACTGGACAGAGGCGATGGAGAGCACACCTTTGCCGGATTCTCAATACTGGATAATGCACTTTGATGGTTCAAAGATGAAGGAAGGCTCAGGGGCTGGAGTAGTGCTAAAATCGCCTAAGGGTGACAAGCTCAGTTATGTCCTCTGAATCCACTTCAACGCCACCAAGAGCGTAGCAGAGTATGAGGCCCTCCTCCATGGCCTTGTAGCGCCCCGACCCCATAACTATACAGTGAAACGTTGTGTAACCGGTTATGCTACACAATCGAGGGTTACTGGGTTTACCAATCCCAGGCCAAAACACATTGGCAGGTGTGCTCGGAATGGATCATCGGCACACAACACCTCAATCATGCGATAAGCTCAGACATCGCTTTCACGTATAGTTAAGAGACCGAGACTTGTGGAACAACTGGCACATTGCAGACTCTACGACACAAAGCGTATAGCAACTCATATAAGAGAAGAATACAAATATTACACATCAAAAGGTCACAGACCATCAATTCATCAAGCGGAAGCGAAGTAGCGTTGTCTAATACAACAAGATGCAAATTATGGCCTAAGAGGCCTACAGATAAACATCACCCAAGCCAGCTTGTTCCACAGTCCCAAGCTGCCACCTGGGAACCCCGGACTACTAGTCGACGTCCACGAAGAACCCACCTAGCTGCTTGGTGTCGTCCTCCTCTGAAATACAAATATGAAGGCAGCAAAGAGAGACTGAGTACGATGTACTCGCAAGTTTAGTAGGGCGATATAGGCCCAATGCTGACGGAGGCTCTAATGCTGTAATGTAGCTATTTTGCATAAAGCTAGATTTTCATTTAAAAAGGTATAAAGACACAAGGCATCGTCTATTCAGAAGATTGTTCATAAAGGGGATAAGAGAGTAAACTTTTCATCTTCGGTTCTCATCGAACCTATTCGTAGCCATAACCAACTCTCATCTCCACCAAAAGGCACTCCCTCGAATCACCCTCGAGGAAATGAACCTTTGTCACACGTTGATTATGTAGCCTTTAGCTGCCATATCAATTAGGTTAATTTTCTCTATGATCTTATCGT
The DNA here is from genome assembly GCA_012064385.1 of Puccinellia tenuiflora. Classification (NCBI taxonomy): domain Eukaryota; kingdom Viridiplantae; phylum Streptophyta; class Magnoliopsida; order Poales; family Poaceae; genus Puccinellia; species Puccinellia tenuiflora. Next base: position 2,407,714 of record QRDG01000395.1, read on the forward strand.
CTATTCCCAAGTCGTCCATAACCGCGGACACAGCTTTTCAAAAATATTTACCCTACAGGGGTGTACTAATTTACCCACCGGTACCGTCCGGCTCACCTGATTGGTCCTCTTCCGGGGAAGACCGGAGAGTGGGCGCGGTTAAACGTTTACCTCGCGTGAGACTATCCAAGAGTCATCTGTGGCCACAGGGCAAGTTTACCTAGCCTATTTCAGCCCCTGCCCCGTCGCCACGTCCTAAACACCACCATCCTCATCATTTCTTTTTCCGCTCACACACACGGCAAATGGAAAATCAAACTAGAGGACCCTTTGATACGCCCGCACAAGTTATTTAGTTAAAGGGGATTCCATATGTCCCCACCATTGGAAGCACGATCGTCTTGGTTCAAGAGGTAAAGAACTCGCACCTGGGGGCAAGAGTGAGGCAAAACACCATCCACGATGGCAACTCACCCAAGCCTTCTTAGCATTTTAATTAAGCATCACCAATAACCACCATGCCCGCATCATTCCATCGACATCAACAATTATGGAATTAAACAACGGACATACCTAGTAATTCGACTAAGCATGGCTAAGCATATAACAGCCATTATAATTCGTCTCCGGCCAACACATCAACCCTAAGGTTCATAGGAGGGGAAGCATGTGATGGTGCAGGGGATAAACATGCATTGATAGGATCTTCTATATTCTTGATCAAAAGAGACATTTGAACCGCATGCAATATTGTGGTGGATAAAATAAGTTTGTAAAACATTAGGAGGCTAGATGCCAAGAAGGTTAGGTTATCTCTTGCCTTGCTGGTAGTACTGGTCGCGTTGATCGTCGAGGTATTATGGTGGAACCTCGACTCCTGAATCTACCGATACACAAACAATACAGGAAACGAAATAAATAACACGAATACAAAGGTGCAATGCACAATCATGATAAGATGGTCAAATTATGCACTGAAATAATATTGGGCATGTCCCACAAGTTAAATGGAACCCCTAAAATAAATATTGCAATTAACGGGTTAAAACTCCATATTTAACTTAGTGAGTTAAGTTATTATCCAGAGTGTCCAGTACTAAAATATGGGTCCTATATGCATGAAAATGACATTATTAGATAGGTATTGTTCTCCTGATCATTTTGATACTTGGTGCGCCACAGAAAGTCACATTTCTGTGGCGCACCTGGCCACATGCGCCACAGAAATGTGACTTTCTGTGGCGCACCAGCCACGGTGCGCCACAGAAAGCCAGATTTCTGTGGCGCATGCCCACCCATGCGCCACAGAATTTTTGTGGGTCCCACGTACAATCATTGTGCTAGGGTCCATCTGGGGACATTCTGTGGCGCACCGTGGCTGGTGCGCCACAGAAAAGTGACATTCTGTGGCGCACCGTGGCTGGTGCGCCACAAAAAGCTGACTTTCTGTGGCGCACCGAGTTTGGTGCGCCACAGATTTTTTTTTTCCAAATCCCCCCCCCCCCCCCGTGGATCGCCTTTTTAGTTTTGCAGGAAGTAAAAGAAAATGATAAAAATTTCAATAAATAAAATCCTTTGACATGTAGTTAGGTTTGAGTGTCTAGTAGGTATAGAAATTTTGAAATATGAATTTTGACCTTTTTTGCAAAAACCCGTTAAAAAATGTAAAACGGGCATAACTTTTGCATACGACGTCGAAAAAATGCGTATAATACCTTAAAAAAAACTAGAGAAAATTTCGGATTCGATCCCACCTGGGTTTACCCGGTCAGCAATTCACAGAATCCTCAAATTCCAAACCAAAAAAAAGTTATGGCCAACAGAAGAATTTTTCCAGCAAAATAAAAAAAATCAAAAAAAGGGAAAACAATTATGTGGTGCACCAATGCCAAGGATGCGCCACAGAACTATTGGACAGGATTCGAAATTTTGAATCCCGCCCAATAATTCTGTGGCGCATCCTTGGCATTGGTGCGCCACAGAATTATTGGGCGGGATTCGAAATTTGAATCCCGCCCAATAATTCTGTGGCGCACCAATGCCAAGGATGCGCCACAGAATTTCAAACAGACGATTTTTTTCTACAAAATCAAAAAAATTCAAAAATTCAAAAAAAAAATAAAAAAAGAAAAAATTTCGAAAATTCCCAAAAAAATTATAACAAAGAAGATTGTTGAAAATTTTGGATTTTTTAAAGTTTTTTTTTTAAATAAGTTTTTTGAAAATTTGGATTTTTTGAATTTTTTAAAGTTTTTTTTTAAAAATAAGTTTTTTGAATTTTCTGGATTTTTTAAAGTTCTTTTTTGAATTTTTTGGATTTTTTTATTTTTTAAAAGTTTTTTTAAAAAATAAGTTTTTTGAAATTTTTGAATTTTTTTAAGTTTTTTTAAAAAAATTTAAGTTTTTTGAATTTTTTTGGATCTTTTGAAACTTTTGAATCTCCTTTTGAAAGTTTAGAAGTTTTTGAAAAATCTGAAATTTAAAAACACACATTTATAACATATACATAACATATACACATACAAGACTTAAGAGGATTCATATGATATATATATCAATAAGAACTTGAGTAGCAGAAGGGTAGGTGAAGTGGGTGGAACTTAGAAGTTAAGCGTGCTAGGGTTGGAGCAATCTGAGGATGGGTGACCTAGCGGGAAGGTATTAGTTCAAAATGTGCAAAAAATCTGAAAAAATTCAAATAATTAGGATTTTTCATATTATTTCATATTTTGATTTTTCTGAATTTTTTTGAAAACTTTTTATATTTTTTTTGCATTTTTTGAATTTTTTCAAAATTCTGTGGCGCACCAGGCCAGGTGCGCCACAGAAATATTTTCTGTGGCGCACCTTGCTTGGTGCGCCACAGAATTCTCACATTTCTGTGGCGCACCAAGCAAGGTGCGCCACAGAAAATATTTTTGTGGCGAGAATTCAGTGGCGCACACAGCAAACCTGGGGGTGCGCCACAGAATTCCAATTTGGTGCGCCACTGATAGCCATTTCTGTGGTAGTGCGCCCGCACAAGTTATTTAGTTAAAGGGGATTCCATATGTCCCCACCGTTGGAAGCACGATCGTCTTGGTTCAAGAGGTAAAGAACTCGCACCTAGGGGCAAGAGTGAGGCAAAACACCATCCCCGATGGCAACTCACCCAAGCCTTCTTAGCATTTTAATTAAGCATCACCAATAACCACCATGCCCGCATCATTCCATCGACATCAACAATTATGGAATTAAACAACGGACATACCTAGTAATTCAACTAAGCATGGCTAAGCATAGCTAAGCATAGAACAACCATTATAATTCGTCTCCGGCCAACACATCAACCCTAGGGTTCATAGGAGGGGAAGCATGTGATGGTTCAGGGGATAAACATGCATTGATAGGATCTTCTATATTCTTGATCAAAAGAGACATTTAAACCGCATGCAATATTGTGGTGGATAAAATAAGTTTGTAAAACATTAGGAGGCTAGATGCCAAGAAGGTTAGGTTATCTCTTGCCTTGCTGGTAGTACTGGTCAGGTTGATCGTCGAGGTATTGTGGTGGAACCTCGACTCCTGAATCTACCGATACACAAACAATACAGGAAACGAAATAAATAACACGAATACAAAGGTGCAATGCACAATCATGATAAGATGGTCAAATTATGCACTGAAATAATATTGGGCATGTCCCACAAGTTAAATGGAACCCCTAAAATAAATATTGCAATTAACGGGTTAAAACTCCATATTTAACTTAGTGAATTAAGTTATTATCCAAAGTGTCCAGTACTAAAATATGGGTCCTATATGCATGAAAATGACATTATTAGATAGGTATTGTTCTCTTGATCATTTTGATACTTTGTTTGCAATTTTCCGATTAACGATGATGAAATGGGAATTTAAACGGTTATGCAATTTAAATTATTTTAACCAATTCGAAAAAGACATCAAAGGAAAAGTTATTTTCATACTGTGATTTTAGCATAGTTGAATAGCATTTGAGTTGCTGATCACTTGGATATTTTGTTCACAATTTTTGAGTGATTATTTATCAAGTTATGATATTTCCAATAATTGATTTAATTCTGCCATTTTATTTAATTTTAATAAACAGCACCAAAATTAATTCTACAATTCTCTCAAATGACATAAAGTTGTAGTTCATTGTTCACTGAACATTTTGAGCTATTAAACATAATTTTCGAGTAAACAAAACTCAAGTTATGGATTTTCTAATATTGATATTAATTCTGCCATTTTAGTAAATGTAAGTAAACAGCAGAATAACTATTTAGTTGATCATAGAAATGATACTAAAAGATAGATATGATTTCTATGAACATTTTCACATATCATTAATTTTCTGAGTTATAAAGCAAAAGATATTTAATTTACAAATTCATTTCAAAATCTGCCATTTTAGTTATTTCAACTTAACAGCAATTTAGAAAATTCATTTTAACATGTAAATATAACTAGCATGTAGATATTAATTCTCTGAACATTTTGAGATCTTGTTTGCAATTTTGGGAGCAATATTCAAATGGTTATGAATTTCCCAATTAGTTATTTAAATCTGCCCTTTTTATATTTAACAAATAAAGGCAATTTAATTTAACCAATTAATTCAAATAAAGGCACTAACATGTAGAGTTTATTTATCTGAGCATTTTAACATCTTTTTTTTGCATTTTTCTGAATTTTAAAACTCTAGCTATGAATTTCCAAAAAAAATGAATAACTCACATATGATTTGCATTTCACAATTTAAATTCAAATTCAAAAATTCATTTGCAAGTGGGAGTTACATATTTGGACAGGTTATGAAAAAGTGATCAATTTGGTATATCAATATCATTTTCCTGAATTACCATTTATTAAATATTGCATTTACAAGCTCTCTGTTAATTTCTGAAATATCAAAAACAGAAGAACTGCTGATATAAGCATGACATCATCAGAGGAGCTGCGGCATGTTGATCACAAATTCGTCGCCTCTGATCGAAATTGGCCGCGGGAAAGTGCTCTACTAGCTAGAGGAGATGGAGAGGATCCGGGGGAGCGGCGGGTTGGACCAAATGGTCACCGGAGACTCGCCAGTGTCCATGTCCAGCGGCGGCCGGCGGTGGCGTTCGGTGGAAGCGCGTCACAGAGGGAAAGGAAGAGGGAGGAGGGGACCATCCGGTCGAGGAGCTCACCAGGAGCAAGCAGGGCAGGTCGGCGAGGCAGGGGGAGGTTGGACGGCGGCGAGACGGTCCACGGCAGGCTCGGTCGGCCGCGGGGAAGACGGGTTCGATTCGCGCGAACGGTGGCTTCCTAGCACGTGCGGCTTGAGGAGGAGGTAGAGGGGAGGTCGGCGGAGCTGCTGACGTCGTCGGCTTGGCTCTGGGCGGCCGGAGTCGACGGCACGGTGCGGTGGCCGGAGCGGCGGACATCGGAGCTCGGGCTCGATCCGGTTTAGGGTTAGGGTTTCGGAGGGAGTAGGGAGCAGGGGAGGAGAGAGGAGAGGGAGCACGGCGTCGTGGGCTGCTTCTTATCCACCGGGGGGGCCACAACGAGGAGGAGCGAGGGGAGCGACACGGCGACGGCGGCATGGCGACAGTGAAGCCACTGTCGCCACAGGGAAGAAAACACTTTTGCGAAAACCCCCCTGGCCCATTTCTTCTTTTCTGTTTTTCTTTTAAATTTGAAAACAGCACCCTTTTGGAGTTTATTCGAGGCACCAAAACATTTTCAAAAATGCTGAAAATATTTATGGAGGCTCCTAATATTATAAGGGAGCTCCCATAATTTTATTTTGAATTTTTGAAAGGTCTAAATTGGTTTCAAATTCCAAGGTTGATTTTCAACTATTTGAAGTCCTCATTTTTAATTGAGGCCTTTAAACCTTTTTATAAAACCTGCAAAAATTCATGTAGGCTCCCTATGACATGTAGAAGCTCCACAAAATTTGGTGTTGCAAAATAAAAAGTTTTGCATAACATTTGTTCATAGGGTTTACATAATGCAATTTTGATCAATTCCAACTATCATTCTTATAGCCTTATAAAAGCACAAAGAAAAAATATTATTTTTCACTCTTGGAACTTCCTGGACAAATATGGAAGCTCAAGAATATTTTGTTTTGCCAATTTGAGCAATTGCATTTGGTTTGGAATTTTAGGAAGTGTTTGCTTCCTTTTAATGTTTTCCATTGTTTGCAATATTTAATTTAGCAAATTAAATATGTATGCCATGATGCAATGCAAAGCAAAAAGTGAAAATTTGGCTCAAATTTTAGGGTACCAAATCTGGGCTGTTACAGGCCTTCATATGGCTAAGGAGTTGGGAGTGAAACGCATCCTCTGCTATGGCGACTCGGATCTTGTTGTACAGCAACTAGATGGATGCTGGGACACAAAAAGTCCCACAATGGCAGAATACAGGAGAACAGTCGATGAATTCAGCAGATTCTTTACCGGCTTAGAGGTCCGACATATCTCCCGAGATGACAATGAAGCTGCTGACGCCTTGGCCAGAATAGGCTCCAGGCAAAAGGCAGTGCCCCCAGATGTATTTCTCCACCATCTACATAAGCCGTCCATCAAAGGCGGCGACGAAGATTATCCCTTGTCGGCAGAATTAGTTCAAGTGTGCTTGGTGACCCCAGATTGGATCACACCCTACATTGATTTCCTGACTAATAAGAAACTGGCCAAGGGTGACGAGGTGTTGAGCCGTAAAATTGAGCGCGGAGCAAAGGCATACACAATTATTGATGGACAGCTTTACAAACGGAGCACATCCGGCATCTTCCAAAGATGCGTCTCTCTAGAAGAAGGGCGGCAAATCCTTGAGGAAATCCACTCCGACGAATGTGGGCATCACGTGGCGGCAAAGGCGTTGGTCGCTAAGGCGTTTCGGCACGGATTCTTCTGGCTAACGGCTAAGGAGGATGCTATCAACATCGTCAAGACGTGTGAAGGATGTCAACGCTACGCAAAGCAGGTTCGTTTGCCGGCTCAGGAGCTCCGGACGATCCCTATAACTTGGCCGTTCGCGGTCTGGGGGCTCAACATGGTGGGACCTTTCAAGACGGCAAGAGGAGGCTTAGCTCATCTGCTAGTAGCGGTCGACAAATTCACAAAGTGGGTGGAGGCAAAGCCCATCAAGAAACTCGACGGAGCTACAGCCACAAAGTTCATCGTCGAGATAACAACTCGATTCGGCATACCGCATAGCATTATCACTAACAATGGCACAAACTTTGCCGTCGGTGAGCTATCAAAGTTTTACAGCCGATCAAAAATTCGGCTCGACGTGGCATCGGTGGCACACCCGCAATCCAATGGACAGGTAGAGCGCACTAACGGAATTATTCTGCAAAGTATTAAGCCGATGCTTGAAACCCCATTGCATCAAGCAGCCGGCGCTTGGGTTGATGAATTGCCGGTGGTCTTATGGAGTATTCGTACTATCACAAATAGATTGACCGGCTTCACCCCTTTCTTCCTGGTTTATGGTGCAGAAGAGGTACTCCCAACCGACATGATCCACGATTTGCCTCGAGTCGCAGCCTACGTCGAAGAAGACATAGAAGAAGCACGTCAAGACGGCTTAGACAGCCTCGAAGAAGAAGAGAGTTGGCTCTCCAACGATCCGCCATCTATCAGCAAGATCTATGTCGCTATCAAGGCCGTATAGTGCGGAATTGATCTTTTCGAGAAGGCGACTTAGTGCTTCGGCTGGTGCAAAGCCGGCAGCACAAATTATCCCATCCATGGGAAGGACCTTTCATTATCAGCAAAGTTCTGAAAAACGGGTCATATTATCTCCTCGACTTAAGGGATTCAAAGAAAGATCCCAAGAAGAAAGGTCGTAAGAGGAAAAGGCATGTAGATGACAACTTAGATGAGACGAAACGTCCGTGGAATATCGCTCAGCTACGTCCCTTTTACACTTAGCAAATTCTATTGTAACCATGTCAATGTGATCATGAAATAAAAATTGGCTTCTCTCATGTGAAATTCGAGAATCTGTACCATATTTTATTTCCCAATGATCTTACTGTTATCATCTGTTTACCCGAAATTGCCTGTGTTGCTTGTTGGTAAACTGTCTTTCATATTGAATCCGCCTTAAGGTGATGAAAAAACAATGTTTTGCCAAATTAATGTTTGTCTGCTAGCTTTTTGCGCCAGGTTGCTTCAAAGCGTTTTCGGCACCGAAAGGCGGCACTTGTTCTGGGTCTAAACAGTTTGGTCATCGTGTACGCTGTTACTCAGTAGGTTTTCTTCACAATAGGTTTGCCGGCGCTTAAAGGCTAAGGTGTCAAGGCCAGAATAAACTGAGGCATAAAAATTGCAAATTGTGCAAATAAAAAAGCTGATTACATACAGCAAAAGACTTAGTTGTTTCTAAACATATAAATTGTTTGACGGCTTTACATCGTGCAAATTACATTTTCAGGGATGGCCGGCTCAAGGAGCAAGTTCGGCTCATGCAGATTTGTCCGCCTCTTCGCCCTCATCGTCAGATTGGGTGGGAGTTGGCGGGCACGGCACCTCCTTGAAGAATGTGGTAAGGGAAACCATGTTGGCAATTTTGCTGGCATAACCGGAGACGGAGTGCAAAATCTTCTTCCGGTCTTGGGTGTCCAGCGGAGAGCCATCCTCCTTCTCAAGGGGAAAGCCGGATGCTACACGCCAAGCCTCCGCCTCCGGGTGGTGTGCCATCATTAGGCCCAAAGCCGTCTTGGAACCTCCACGAGCGCTGGATCGAAGCCGATCGTCAAAGGCCCGACGCTGCATCGTCCAGTTCAGTTACCAAGCTTCCAAGGTCCGTTAGTGGCTCGGGGTTGCCGGGAAAGAATTTCTCGGCAAGCTTCTTTCCCGAAGAAATGATCTTCGGGAGGAGTTCCCCTACTTCCAATATCCGGTCAAGCCGGTTTTCCGCTATCAGTTCATGGCCATAACCCGCCGGAGCTGTAAAAGGCGAAGTTCATGTTATAAAATGGCTAAGACAGAAAGCAGTGAATTTGAGGTTTTAAGTAACTTACTCAAAAGCTGATTGTCGATTGCCACCGATTCATCGAGGCGCTTGTCAAGCCGGTCCTGGACTTCACGAAAGGCATCTTTGTGATTCTGTCTCTCCGTCTCTAGGATTTCTTCGGCTTGCGCAAGGCTCTTCTTGGTTGTCTCTAGCTCCGTCGACATTGATTGGTTAAGCTTTTTTAGCTCAATGTTTTCGTCGCGGAACCGGTCGAGGATGTTGGCGCTCTTGGCAAACTCCTTGGCTTTTATAATGGCATCTGCAAGACAAAATGTCAGCAGTATAAAAATAACCATTATACAAAGTTAAGTTTTCGGCATTCGTACCTTCGTACTGAACGCGATCCACCTCGAAACCAGCGATGATGGCGTCCTTGTTTGCCAGCTCTGTTTTTAGCCGGCGCATCTCCTGATTTTGCACACCCAAAAAGTTGATCGTTTCAGCACCAATTTAAGAGCAAGGAGGCGCTAAAAGCCTAAAGCTATATTTAAGAGCAAGACTGGCTACAGGATGGCATTTCATTGCTAGGGGGCTAAACATATGCATACGCATCATCTCGTACCACTATGTTGGCTAGTTTGTAAAACTTAACCCGGCATAGTGCTCGGGGGCTACTGGGAAAGTCATTTACCTGGTAGTGTTCACGGAGAAGTGTCATGCCGGCTTCAAAGCTTTCGGCAAAGTAATTTTGCTGATCTTCAAGGATCTCTATGACATCAAAGGTGTCATAGGCCTTGGTTTGGTCCGGCTCATCATCCCGGACAATTGTTCCTTTCTTCCAGGGAAACCGAGGTGCATGCATGAACCGGCTCATGAACTCCGGCTTGATGCGCCCCTCGTCATCGAAGGCCTCCGCTTTAATTGGAGGAAAGGTTGGGGCATCATTAGTCGGAGCTTCAGCCCTTGGTGGAGAAGTTTCTACCGTCTTCCCCGTCATCTCCGTCCATTGGGTGGGAGGTATAATCCTGGCTCTCCCGAGATTTGGACCTTCCACCATGGTTTGGGTGGGAGGTATAATCCCGGCCCAGCTCTCCTCCACCGGAGTTGCTTTGAAGCCGAAAGAGTTGGGGGAGGAACGGCTGGAGAAGCCTTCTTGCACGTGGCGCATACCTTTTGCTTTAAGGTTGCGCCTTTCTTTATCCTGCAATGCCAAAGGGGTAAGAATGCAAAGATCCGGCAAAATTGCAAGAGCAAATAAGATACGTGTTAAACCGACTTACTTCTTGCTGGGGATGTTGAGCCCGGCAAGAGCGTCGTCATCCTCGGATGACTTAACACCAATCGTGGTAGACTGGCTTTTCCTCTTTCGGCTCTCTGCAGTAGCCGAAGAAAAGGAGATGGGTCGTGTGGGCACCTTGCTAGACGATGGTTTGCCAGCAGGACGAGCAGCGGAAACTCCGGGAATCTGACATATTGCATGTTAATCTGTTAAAGCCAAAATCGAATCCTTCAAAGAATTGAACTTAGGTTCGACAAAGTACCTTTGGGGGAGCGTTGGATGCCGTATACATCGGTAGCGATTCTTCATATTGCCGGCCTTCGCCAGGCCGGGCTTTCATAAGCTTGTTGAAGAGAGCCTCAAAGAGGCCTTGCTCCAGGTCCTTTTTACTGATCCACATGGGATCAGAGTTGCCCGTGTACTCGCATAAAAGCCGAGCACGATGTTGGAGGGGCTAGATCCTTCTCTTCATCCAGCAAATTATTTTGTCCTCCCCAGTTAGGGGAGGGGTGCCGGAGGTCAGTTTTGTGATCCTGGCCTTGATGGCGGCAAGCTCCGCCGGTATTCTTGCTGTCTGCTTCTTCTTCCATGAAGGGAGTTCTGTTGCGGCCCTATCTTCAAAAGGAGCAAGACCTTGCAGCCTATTTGGAGGTGCTACATCCTTGCAATAGAAGAAGGTGGACGCCCACCCCTTAGCCGAATCCACGATTGGCACCTGAGGGTACCAATCTATGTCCCGGCGGCGATTAAAGCTTATGGAGCCGGCAACTAGCTGTTCTTTCTGAACTGTCTGCCTCTTGACTCCGAAGCAGTACTGAAAGAAGTCTAACCTAGGAGTTAATCCTAAATAGCCTTCGAACAGCGCTACGAAGCCGGATATGTAGAGGAGGCTATTGGGGGTGATGTTATGAAGTTGGAGACCATAATGGTCCAGGATTTCAATCACGAAAGCCGAGGGCGGCAGAGAGAACCCCCTAACAACGTGAGAACAAAGAAGTACCCGTTCATCCTTGATTGGAGTAGGAGAAGGGTCACCAAAGGCGGATTGCCAAGTCGGCGCCAACTCTGAAGATGGAAGAATGGCCCCATCAGCCATCATTCCCGTCATCTCGACATCATCCACCACCGAGCCACCCCAGTTGTGGATCTGGTTGTTGGCGGCGCCTTCATTGTCACCGGCTTCCTCCTCTTCTTCTTCCTTAGTGGCCCGAGCCTCTTCGGCCATATCAGCGGCGGCTACGGAAGCCGAAGCAACCGTAGCCGCAGCTTCGGCTGTAGCTTTAGCTAGGGCAACCTCGTCACGCCCAGAGACTACGGCGGAGGGGGTTGCCGGAGCGGGGGAAGAAGCAGTAGGAGCGGCAGATGGAGCGGAGCCGGCGGCCGTGGTGCCGGAGGCCAAGCCACCCACTGGCGGCGCCGAATCAAGAGGCATAGCGTCGACCATAGGGGAGCTCGGAGTGCTGGAAGCCATGGTCGAAGGAGAGAAGAGCTCAAGATCGGAAGAGATGAGATTTGGAGGAGTTGGATGCTAGGGTTGCGAATGGAGCGGTAGTCGCGACGAAGACGAGGTGACCGGTATTTATAGCGGAACGCCGAGATACGTGCAACGGTCCGGAGCCGAGATTTTCGCCACGCGTCAAGGGATCGAGCCGTTGGAGACGTTTCCTTCCCTCCCACGCCTCGGTTCTAGCACGGGAAAAACGGAAACTAGCCCCTACGTTCAAAGATGCCATCACTCACTCTGCCGGGTCTGACAAATCCATCAAATCGGCGGACGCGTGTCAAAGTATACTCAAGTGCTTTTCGGCATGAAGAGCCGACACACCGAGATCGACAAGCCTGTTCGGCACAATTGCAGGTTTCTGGGAATGCTCCAAGACTGACGATGAATGAAGAATTTCCCGGACAACACATTGTCGGAAGATTGAAGCTAGCCGATGACGTACTTGAAGCTTTCCGGGGGCTACTGTTGGGATTACGCCGAACAGGTACCCTTACGAAGGAGACTAAAGCCACCGTACCAGGGTGGCCCATAGTGGTGGTAAGCCGAATTCCGGCTTACCGGGCGGCCTAGTACGATGAAGCGCAGGAGGCCCATCCGGCTAAGGGAAGGTTCCAGAAGCCGGCCCGCACTGAGGATGACTTAGCCCACAAGGAGGGGCCCAAGCCGGATTAGAGTACAACTCTATGACTTAGTCGGTTAGGTTTCCTCCTGTAAGCCCTAGGCCGAACGCCTTTATAAGCCGGCCTATGGGACGCCTCAGGGCAAGCTCTAACACACCTTTCATTGTAATTGGCGCATATTGCCTTATAGTGAATTATAGCAGCACGTAGGGTTTTGCCACCGTTGCGAGATCCGAAGCTGGGTAAACCCTTTGTCATCTCGTCGCCGGAATACCCCACGTCTCCAAAACCCCTCTCTCTACCTAGCTTGATGGCACCCCTGCCGCGGCTAGATTCGACAATACCACGACACCTTACTTAGCTAAGGCAAGATACACTTACATAACCATTCACGCTACCAAGACACTCCTTGTATGGCTACCGACTTACCACTCGGGCTAAGTCTTATGACGAAGTGAATTCGACACGTCCCCAACTCATGAGCAACGCCTAGGTCCGGAACCTTCGCAAGACTAGCCCCGACCACAACTATGCAGTATCCGACTAGACTTGCCAAGTGGGTAGCATCAAAGGAGGCTTGATAGGTTACATAGGCTATGGCTCTCCCATTTAGGCGACAGTGGTAGTGCGTTCAATGTTCAGATTAGTGGCACTATGGACTGACCCTATCGAAGTTTGGAGGGTTGGTTCATTTAGTATAGTTTCTTTCAACCACAATTCCAAAAACGGAGGATTAGTCCAACACAATAAAGGATTAGTCCTATGCAAAACCATAATATCATGTCAACATGAAATAGATTAGTCCAATGCAAAACCATAATATCGATCAACATGAAACAAATTAGTCCAATGCAAAACCATAATACATATCAACATGAAACAGATTAGTCCAATGCAAGACCATAATATCATATCAACATGAAACAGAATCAAACTGCACACAATAGTTCAAGCAATATATAGTTAGTTTGCATCGACCGGGTGACTATAGGGCCACCACTGATCAAGCAAAGAAATAAATAAAAATAGTTAGTTCAACCAGGCAATGGCGGAGATACCTCTGACCAGTGACAGCCACCGGTTGAGTAAAAGAAAACAAAATAGGACAGTCAACTGGGCGATGGCGGAGATACCTCCAACTAGTGACAGCCACAGGTTGAGTAAAAGGAAATAAAACAGCATAGTTGGTTAGCGTCAACCGGGCGATGGCGGAGATACCTCCGACCAGTGACAGCCACAGATCGACTACAAAGTTAGTGGAGGCGTCCACGCGATCCCGTTCCTCCATTCCATTGACTGCGGCGGTTTCCCCAGTCATCGTCGCCGGAATGGGGAGTGGTGCATGGTACCGTCCAACACACGCCAGAACTCTACAGAAAAGTAGCCGGTTCAATCCACTTGGGCAGGACCCAACGTGTATTTAGACGGGGTACCGGAACTCAACCAACGGGACGTGGGTTTATCATATTACAGGTATGAAACAACGTCACGATATCTCGTGACGCACAGTTGACAGGATATAACAAAGCCACGATATCTCGTGACACACAGTTTGACAGGATGTAAACAAAGCCACGATATCTCGTGACGCACAGTTCACGGTTGATAAGCAATAAAATGCACCAATATGAAAGGGTAAAATGCAAACAAACAAACACCGCCTGAGTGTTCATAGCAAGTGGTTAGCTTGCCTTCGACGATCGACGCCATTTGGTTTCGGGGTCACGGACATGTCGCGGATTAGGGTCTCGGTTTGCCGGTACCGTGGAATACACCTATACATGCATACGCGGGTGCTGAGCATATAAGCATATCACAAAAATGTAAAAACTATACCACTAGATAGAGCTTTTCAAACTATAAATTTACAAATTTGAATCACCTCAAATGGAGCTACGGATCAAAAGTTACGGTCCGGCGACGGATTGCTATCTGTTGCTCACTCGAAAAAAAACAGAACGGACTGACTCCGAGCTAGGCTAGGCTGGTTGCGCATTTTCGTAAAGTACGCTTTCCCTGCGAAGAAACGTAAACCTGAGGAAAAAAACAAATATGCTTTCAGCTAGCCTATTTTGCAACGATTGGCTCCTTCAACCTTGGGCTCACGTACGGGAGCAGGCACGGAACGGCCGCGTCGCCAACGACTGGTGGCCGGGGAGGATGCGGGCGATGGGGGAGCTGAAGACGGCGGCGGGGTAGCCGTGCCCCACCGCGCCTAGGGATGGCTTCGGGCCAGGGGACGGCGGAGGTTGGCGCCGTGGTCGACTCGCACGTGTCGGCCATGGCGGGTCCTCGGGAGGCGACGACGGCGGTGATGGAGGAGGCTCGGCAGGCCGGCCGAGGATGGCAGCGAGGCAGCCGTGCCCCACCCAGGCTGGGGTAGCGCGGAGTGGCGAGGATTGACTTACAAACACTGTGGGGTAGCCATCCCCAGATCATTTTGGCAAAATTTTCCCTACGAAGCACTGGAGAGACGAGGGACTGATCTCCTAAGGAAAGGATAGAGGTACATAGAGGGTTATCTCCTTGTTTGCTGACATGTGGGACCGGGGTCCACCTGCCAGTCTCCTTCTTCCTTTCTATCTTCTTCTTCCTCGCTACATCTCACTCCGTACCTGGCTGGCTCTGAGTGCACAAGGCACTCCTTTGCGGCACTACTGCGGGTGCAGTCCAATTATGCAGCGGCCATCACGGCTTTGGGCGCATCGACGGTTTCGCACCAATCTGGCCGAGCATTGCGCGCGATTCCTCTCTTTTCCCGCGCGAGGCTGAGCTGTGCGCGGCATCCGAGTTCCGCGGCTATAAACAGAGGTCTCCGAAAATCCCTCATCTTCCATCACCATCATGGGTTTCATTTCAGCAATCCTCGACGAATTTTACGAGCAACAGGAGGGAGCGGGATTCTTCAAGAAGCTGTTCGTGATTGTGATCTTTGGGATCTCGGCTTCGGTGGTGGTAGGACTGTTGTACGCAGCGGTGGTCCCCCTGCTGGTGGCTCTATACAACTGGTGGTGCAGCACTGGTGGTGACGCCGTTGCGGTGCCGGCAGTGGGCAAGCTGGCGGTGCAGCTGCCGGTGGTGATGCATGTAAAATGCATACATGAACTTTGTATTATAATACTCATATTTCAATCATATTTGCATCATATAAGGGTTATATCATTGTTTTATAATGATTTTGGGAAGATTTCACAGTTTTCCTATTTTTCTGGAATTAACCCCGCACTTGCAGAAAACACTATTTTCTATATTTTGATGTTTCAGGGACCCAAACGACGACCAATTGACCTGAAAATTTATGAGGATCATTTTTTTGGAAGGAAGAAAGCGTAGGAGCGAAGCGAACAAACGGAGACCCGACGGCCAAAAGAGGTGGGCCCACGTGTCCAGATTCCTTGGCCGCGTGGGACCCCCCATCTTGGGCCTCGTGGCTCCGATGCCGTCCATTTTCGTCTCCGTGGCTTCGTCTTGACCTAAAACCTGTTGGGAATATGCCCTAGAGGCAATAATAAAATGGTTTATTAGCATATTCATTTTTATGATAATAGTTTATTATCCATGCTATAATTGTATTAATTGGAAACATAATACATGTGTGGAATATAAACAACCAGTTGTCCCTAGTAAGCCTCTACCGGACTAGTTCGTTAGTCCAGAGATGGTTAGAGTTTCCTAACCATGGACTTGTTATAGTCACTTGATAACGGAGTCATATCATTAGGAGTAATGATGTGATGGACAAGACCCGATAATAAAGAGTTGCAATTGATCGTGTCACATAGTTTCGTTGCCAACACTTTTAGTATGCCAAGTATAGTTTCCTTAGACCATGAGATTATGTCACTCCCGTTTACCAGAGGAATGCTTTGTGGACACCAAACATCACTTCGTAACTAGGTGATTATAAAGGTGGCTTTCAGGTATCTCAGATGGTATTTGTTGGGTGACATGAATCAAGAGTAGGATTTGTCCTTCCTTGTGACGGAAAAGATATCTCTGGGCCCTCTCAGTAATATAGCATCAGAAAGGTTGCAACCATGTGATTAAGTGTTAATCACGGATATCCTATATTATAGATGAGTAAAGAGAATTTGCCAGGTAACGAGATGAAACTAGATATGGAGATATCGAAGATCGAATCTCGGGCAAATTAAATATCGGTGAGACAAAGGGAATCGTTTACGAGATTAAGAATCTTCGGCATCGTGGTTCAATCGATAAAGAACTTCATTGAATATGTAGGAGTCATTATGGGCATCCCGGTCCCGCTGTTGATTATTGATATGATCATGTCTGCATGTTCTCGAACCCGTAGGGTCACACACTTAACGCTCCGATGTAGCTAGGGTTAGCGATGAGATAATTGATGGTATGTACGAATAGTGATTCGGAGTCTCGGATGGGATCCTAGACGTCACGAGGAGTTCCGGAAGAGTCCGGAGAATAAGATTCATATAAGGAAAGTGGTTTCCGGAGGTTTCGAAAAGGTTCCGGAATATTTCGGCAGTGTACCGGAATTTTCTGGAAGGTTCTAGAGGGGTCTAGAAGTGGGGCCCAAAGGTGTTTGGAGCCCACATGGAATAAAGGGGTGATGGGCTGGCCTAATGGGTCAGCCGCACTAGCCCTGAGGAGGCCCATGCGGGCTGGGCCTAAAGAGGGCAAACCCTAGAAGGGGTTGCCTTGGGGGGCAAGCCGCCCCATAGGTAGCCGGCCCTAATAGGGATTAGGGCACCTCCCTTGGCCGGCCCTCCACCTATAAAAGGAGGGGTAGGGGTGCAGCACAAGGGGACCAAGCCTTGGCCGCCCCATGCCCTAGCCGCACCCCTCCACCTCCTACCCTGCCGCGCCACCCCTCCCTTGCAGGGCTGCCGTGCCGCCTCCCTCTCCTCATCTCCCTCTTGCTTGGCTTGGCGAAGCCCTGCTCATGGGAGATCTCCACCATCAATGCCACCACAACCGTCGTGGTGCCTAGATCTATCTAGCCACGTCCTCCTCGCTTGCGGGATCAAGGAGAGGACGTCTACATCGAGCCGTACGTGTGGATACCACGAAGGTGCTACTCTTGCGGCGCTTCATTGGATTGGATCGCGTGGATAATACATCTCCTCGCGACTAGATGCGTATAGTTGCGGGGATCGACTAGCCAACCCATGCACCGACAAAACGCGTGTGTTCGATCTTCAAGGGTAATATATTGGATCTCCACTTCGCTACCTTCGTCTAATAGATCTAGATCGTGGGGTTTCTATCGCTTGTTGCGTAGGAATTTTTTTGTTTTCTATGCTGCGACCCCTTCAGTGGTATCAGAGCCTAGATCTATTCATAGATGTTGGTGCGATTAGAACACAAGGAGTTGTGGGCGTTGATATTTTATGTTGCTAGCTTCTCGCGTGCACTTTGTGTCTTTGCGGTATTGTGAGATTGAACCGGCCCGGACCAACCTTACTCGTCCACGCATGAGAGACCGGTTCCACGACAGACATGCAACTAGTATTGCATAAGTGGCTGGCGGGTGTCTGTTTCTCTTACTTTAGTGAAGATGCAATTTTCAATGGAAGGCCTTTCAAAAGGATGAGTAAATAAGCAACTACTATATCACCGTTGTGGTTTTGCGTAGATTAGAACGGTTCTATCTCGTTGACCCAAGCCACGTAAAAATTGCATAAACAAAGTAGAGGACGTCTAACTTGTTTTTGCAGGGGGTCATGTGATGTGGTATGGCCAATATGTGATTTGTGATAATGTATGTAATGATCATGTTTGTAATCTTTCACGACTTGCATGTCGATGAGTATGGCAACCGGCAGGAGCCATATGGTTGTCTATTATTTTATGTGACCTGCGTGTCATTGAATCACCATGTAATTGCTTTACTTTATTGCTAAGAGTAGCATTAGTTGTAGTTGCAATAGTTGGTGGACAACCATGGAGGAGGCGCCACAATGTCGGTGATGATGGAGATCATGCCAGTGCTTTGGAGATGGAGATCAAAGGCACAAGAAGAAAGGCCATATCATATCACAATTTTGAATTGCATGTGATGTTAATCCTTTTATGCACCTTATTGTTATGCTTAGATGTGATCGCGACGGTAGCATGATAAGGTGATCTCTCACGTTAATATCAAGATGTGTTCTTCCCTAGTATGCACCGTTGCGAAAGTTCTTCGTTTCGAAGCACCACGTGATGATCGGGTGTGATAGATTCTATGTTCACATACAACGGGTGTAAGCCAGATTTACACACACGGAAATACTACGGTTTCCTTGACGAGCCTAGCATGTACAGACATGGCCTCGGAACACAAGAGCCGAAAGGATAAACACGAGTCATATGGATGATATGATCAACATGGTGATGTTCACCTTTGAAGCTACATCATCTCACGTGATGATTGGTTGTGGTGTAGTGGATTTGGATCGTGTGTCACTAAAACAACCTGAGAGATGTTGAGTTTAGTGGGAGTTCATGTAGTAATTTTGATTAAGATGAACTAAAATTATCATAAACAAAAGTCCTAAGATGTCTTTGCAAAAATCCTTGTAGATCATGGTCGACTACCGTAGTCTGTCCGTTGCTGAAAAACTGCGTCTCGGTGGGTCAAATTTGTTGAGTAGTACCTGCGTCTTAAAGAAGTCCTACACACCAATGATGAGCTCAACGTGTTAGATGAGCCATTAGAAGAATACCCAAATATTTCTGCAAGCTGTGAAGAGTACATGGAGTGGTTTTGAACCACCTACTTGAAAGTCAAGTGGATGATGTGCACCTTCATGAGTTCTGACCTACGTAAACAATTCAAGAACTTGATTGCAATGGAGATTGTTGATGAGCTGAAAAAGAGTTTTTCAGCACAAGTTAGAATTGTAAGGTTCGAATGTCTGAACGGTTTTCTTTCTCTCAAGATGGAAGAGAAACCTTGCTTGGAACAACACCTGAGGATAATGCATGAGATACAACATCGTCTAGTGCTTGTTTGGAACCACGAGATGAATGACGGTTTCGCGATAGATGGGGTGATACGCTAGCTTGTCCCCAGCTTCAAGAATTATGTCGGAGACTATGTCATGGGAAGGGATTTGATCACTTTCTATGAGTTTGTGTCTCGGCTGCGTCGTGTCAAAGTGGAACCCATATCAAGAGAAGTTGACAATGCAGAAAGTATATAGTGATATACAAGTTATAAGTGTTTAAGTCCAAATTGCCATTGTAGCGGGTTTCGATAAGTATATGATACTCATTCTGTTTTATGAAAACAAAACCTGCTGCTTGAGATTTGCATATGGGAAGCCGTTGCGGAATGGTGGCAATCAAGGAGTTGATGTTGGCAAAGATCTACTTCTACATTTATAGTTTTTGATTAGAGGATTTGAATAAGTTTTTGTAATCGAATTAAGTGTGATCTTTAAATTAGTGTGTCTCGGTTTGTGAGACGGTTATTCATGTTAAAGACAAGTGGTTGTTCTATTTTCATGAATAATTCTTTTTGATGATCACGTTTCGATTATGAGATTATTGTCCTTAGTTTAATCTAAACGATGATTAGTTAAACATTTATAAAATATGTGACATACTAAAATATCCAAAACTTAATAATGACAATTGTTTTAGTCGTGCTAAATATTGAATAAACATTTTGATGTTTAATCAATGCGCCTTATTGAAGGAGTATGACTAAAATGCCACCCTTTGGAAGAGTGACAGGAGTTGCCGGAAATAAACACAAGTGTTGGTTGTATTTTCAGCGAATGTTAAATGTCATTATTTTGTGTGCTCCATCATAAATGAAATGATTAAATAGGTGTATTTATTCGAGTTGTGATATTTGATGAGATCAAATAAAATTCTGGAGTTTAGGATATTAAGTTAACAAGAAAATTGAGTCTTTTTTATCTGATCAAAAGAGACAAAATATTTGAGTTATATGTTAGTATGCGGACTTGTGAGAAGTGTTATCACAAATTACAATGTTTAGAATATTTCAAAGGTGTTTGATATGTCCTAAGATTTTGTAATCATGCACTATTTGATATTGTGTGGTCTCAAAGAAGGGTTTTACTTCGGGGTTTAATAATAGCATTTAGATTTATTTGATAAACACTCTGTTTAGAAATAAGGATCTATTTAATGATTCGCATAAATGATTCCATATGAGTTATAAGAAGTCGTGGTAATTATGAGATAATTAGAGACAATTGCGAATGATGTTGTAGTATATTCATAAGTGTGACTATGAATGTGATTCCACAATATGAGACTAAAAGGGGCAAACCAATTTGTTGGTTGTGCTAAGTATTTTAGTAGTTTATCGTGAAAAGGTTTCATTGATAAAATAATTGTTGGAATAAATGGAAAAGCTAAACCTTGCTTGCTTATGTATCAAGTGGCACATATGTAAAGTGCTATGTTGGTTAAAACTTGACACATGAAGGAATTAATGATGGTGATCATTGAATTTCGGTTTAGCTTGTCTAAAGAAAAGTAGGATTCAAGAATATTAAATTTTGTCAGGTTACAAAATAATATTCATGATTTACTTGTCATGTTTGAGAAACAAGACATACCTACGAAGCTACAAAGAGATAGAAGCCTTAAAATACAAAAGTAATTGTTGCTTGATTTTGTGAAAAGGATGTTTTGCATATTTATTCCTCAAAAGGGTTTTGTAGAGAATAAATAAAACTTAAAGCTAGCAAAGTACTAGCGTTTCGTATATGAGTTCTCGAATTTTAAAAGTTAAATAAGAATTTTGGAGGTGTCCAAAATATCGAGAAAGTGCATAAGAAACTGAGTGGGATCTAATTATAATATGTGGTGACATATTTTAAGTTAGAGCAGAAAACTATTTTTTCAAGATCAAAATATGTGGTGACATATGTTTGAGTGGGAGCTAGTTAAATCATTGTCAAATATAAGGATAACATATTTCTAAGTGGGAGCCAATGTGGCTTCACAATTTAATATGTGTATGGTGTATATTTGAGTGGGAGTTTACAACATATTGTTTGAGTGAAATAGAGATTTCATAATTGTTGTAAATAAGTCAGGAACAACGTATAACTTTTGTAGTTAGTTTGAACGTCAAATATCCATGGAGATGGATGTATCTATGGTGGATAGATATGTTTGATAAGCATTATGTCAGGATGTTTAACCTAAGTAAGATTTTGAAGGGGTTCAAATAAAACAAGAGAAGAAAGGTTCATCTGCTTGTGAGAAATAGGTGAAACATTGAGTTGATAACTCAGTACAAAAATGATGGTTGGAGGATATGTTGGTATTCGCTATGAATGGTTCATAGGTCTAAACATATAAAAACCATGTGTTTGTATTTGACAATATGTGACCCAAGTTCTTGGTTAGAAGAACATGTTAAGTGAGGAGTCATTTTATGAAGTTGAGATAATAGAATCTAGAGATTGGTAGACTTGGTTGAAGTCATAAAACCAAATTAGATTGGAAATCTCATAAAGGAAGAAGCGCAGCGAAAGCATGATCGAAAAATATCGAAGTGACTTGAATGCACTGTCGATTTGTGAGTCTACAACATATAGGAGTATATGATTAATTCAAGGATTAAAAGATATAATATTTTGGTTTGATAAATTTTGTTTCAAGATTGAGTGAGTTCCGGGTGCACATGCTATGTGAAAGTTCTTTTGACTGATCATACGTCATGTAGGCATAAAAGGGAAATGAAAGTCTCACTCTGTAACCAAATATATTATATTCATCATATGATGATGAGGTTTATCATGTGATGATAAAGTTTATCATGTGATGATAAAGTAATGTCAAAGGCGGTGATGTTAACGTTTTGCAAAGAACATAGAGAACTGTATAGTACAGAACACAGACAGAACCTCTTCCGCGAGCAAACATGATCAGCACTGAGACTCCATGAGTGTTGGACACCATGAGTGTTGGATCGGGAAAAATGTAAACTAGATTATTGACTCTAGTGCAAGTGGGAGACTGTTGGGAATATGCCCTAGAGGCAATAATAAAATGGTTTATTAGCATATTCATTTTTATGATAATAGTTTATTATCCATGCTATAATTGTATTAATTGGAAACATAATACATGTGTGGAATATAAACAACCAGTTGTCCCTAGTAAGCCTCTACCGGACTAGTTCGTTAGTCAAGAGATGGTTAGAGTTTCCTAAACATGGACTTGTTATAGTCCCTTGATAACGGAGTCATATCATTAGGAGTAATGATGTGATGGACAAGACCCGATAATAAAGAGTTGCAATTGATCGTGTCACATAGTTTCGTTGCCAACACTTTTAGTATGCCAAGTATAGTTTCCTTAGACCATGAGATTATGTCACTCCCGTTTACCGGAGGAATGCTTCGTGGACATCAAACGTCACTTCGTAACTAGGTGATTATAAAGGTGGCTTTCAGGTATCTCAGATGGTATTGTTGGGTGACATGAATCAAGAGTAGGATTTGTCCTTCCTTGTGACGGAAAAGATATCTCTGGGCCTCTCGGTAATATAGCATCAGAAAGGTTGCAACCATGTGATTAAGTGTTAATCACGGATATCCTATATTATAGACGAGTAAAGAGAATTTGCCAGGTAACGAGATGAAACTAGATATGGACATATCGAAGATCGAATCTCGGGCAAATTAAATATCGGTGAGACAAAGAGAATCGTTTACAAGATTAAGAATCTTCGGCATCGTGGTTCAATCGATAAAGAACTTCATTGAATATGTAGGAGTCATTATGGGCATCCCGGTCCCGCTGTTGATTATTGATATGATCATGTCTGCATGTTCTCGAACCCGTAGGGTCACACACTTAACGCTCCGATGTAGCTAGGGTTAGCGATGAGATAATTGATGGTATGTACGAATAGTAATTCGGAGTCTCGGATGGGATCCTAGACGTCACAAGGAGTTCCGGAAGAGTCCGGAGAATAAGATTCATATAAGGAAAGTGGTTTCCGGAGGTTTCGAACAGGTTCTGGAATATTTCGGCAGTGTACCGGAATTTTCTGGAAGGTTCTAGAGGGGTCTAGAAGTGGGGCCCAAAGGTGTTTGGAGCCCACATGGAATAAAGGGGTGATGGGCTGCCCTAATGGGTCAGCCGCACTAGCCCTGAGGAGGCCCATGCGGGCTGGGCCTAAAGAGGGCAAACCCTAGAAGGGGGTGCCTTGGGGGGCAAGCCGCCCCATAGGCAGCCGGCCCTAATAGGGATTAGGGCACCTCCCTTGGCCGGTCCCTCCACCTATAAAAGGAGGGGTAGGGGTGCGGCACAAGGGGACCAAGCCTTGGCCGCCCCATGTCCTAGCCGCACCCCCTCCACCTCCTACCCTGCCGCGCCACCCCTCCCTTGAAGGGCTGCCGCACCACCTCCCTCTACTCCTCTTCCTCTTGCTTGGCTTGGCGAAGCCCCGCTCATGGGAGATCTCCACCATCAATGCCACCACAACCGTCGTGGTGCCGAGATCTATCTAGCCACATCCTCCTCGCTTGCGGGATCAAGGAGAGGACGTCTACATCCAGCTGTACGTGTGGATACCACGGAGGTGCTGCTCTTGCGGCACTTCATCGGATTGGATCGCGTGGATAATACATCTCCTCGCGACTAGATGCATCTAGTTGCGGGGATCGACCAGCCAACCCCTGCACCGACAAAACGCGTTTGTTCGATCTTCAAGGGTAAGAGATTGGGTCTCCACTTCGCTACCTTCGTCTAATAGATCTAGATCGTGTGGTTTCTTCCGCTTGTTGCGTAGGAAAATTTTTTGTTTTCTATGCTGCGACCCCTTCAAAACCGACTATAAAAATAGTCCCCCGAGGAGTTTCGGGGGGAGGCGGCGGAGAAACACAAAACCACAAAACAGAGAGTCAGAAGGCTGCCGCCGGAGAAGATCGGAGGGGGGAAACGCTGTCGGAATCACCTCCGGAGGGCTCCACCCCTCCGGCGTGTTCATCATCAACATCTACAGCAAGATCATCTCTATCTCTCCACTGTAAACTCTTGGCAAACATGATGTATGATGCAATATACTATTCCCTTGATCTATTGTGTCTCCCCATCTATATTTGACAAGTGATTGGTTCATGGCAATAGTGAAATTGTTCGTTTTTGGTTGAATACAAGTTTTGTTATCTTTTATGATTGTCTTTATGTACAATATATGAGTGCACGCATATGTTGGGGAATGCATGTAAGGTGATCACCGGTAATGTAATGGAGTGAGGGAGACTTGGGAGGACATGTAAACCTGAGACCGAGTCATGAAGTTACTTTATTGGGGGATATACATAGGGCACCTTAGAACTTAAGGCTATGATGGGACTTTTATGTCTTAATAAATCTTGTGCAGTCATTTACTTGGCCATAAGAACCATCATAAGGGGTTTTAGTTCATTCACTTGGCTACACCTATTTATGGCTCCTTCCTAGAAGAAACAGTTAAGACTGAAACATGTGCTTCACTAATTGTGACAACCGCACGAATGAAATAACAATTGCTAGAACATTTGCTCCCTTGAGATATTTGCTACTTGAGATATTTTCTACTTGCTACTTTGAGAAACTTGCTTGAGAAAACTGCTGAGAGAAACTTGCTGTAAGAAACTTGCGTTCGAAGCTTGATTGAGAACTTGTTACTAGATAAACCCATTCCACATCACTTGCTTTAATTAGTTAGTTCCTTTCATATTTCAACTTATTGCCTTGAACAAACGGCCATATAAGAGGGTTATAAGGCTTTAGAGAATAGATAGTTTACCTTTAGCTCCTTGTGGGTTCGACACTCAAATACTTATCGAATTGTGCTACAGTGATTCCTTGCTCTTGGGATTGTCAAGTACTTTTCTGGCGTCGTTGCCGGGGTGCGTTGTGCCAAGCTTTTATTCTTGTTTGCATTGCATACTAACATATAAATCTAAAACACAAAAAAATGGAAAACAACCAAACAATTATAGATTTGTATAATATCTATCTTGAGTTAGGACATGAAGTGTTTGAGGAGAAAATTAGATTTTATTTGCATAACAATCATGTTTGTGGTAGTACTAATTCTTTGAACACCTTTATTGCTAATGCTAAGAAAAACCATAAGCTTGGGGAAGTTTTTTTTGATGAATATGATATTTTTTGTCCCCCAAGTTTGGAAGAGAAAATTTATTTTGATGATACTATGTCTCCCATTTATGATGATTACAATGATGTATATGATATTTTTAGTCCACCTACTATTGAGGATGAAAGTGATTTAATTGAGTTTGATGATCCATTATGCTCATTAGATGATAAGTCTTTATGTGGTGATTTTATTCAAAACTATGTGGTTATGTTTAACTTTAATGCTTGCAACTATTATGAGAGAGGAAGAGATAAGAATCCCCTTTATGTTTCTATGTTATTTAAAATGCAAGATATTGATTATTATATGCATTGGTTACCTCAAATTTGTTGTTATTTATTCATATATAAAATTCCAATGCATAGGAAGAGAGTTAGACTTAAAGTAAATTGTTTAATATTCTGTTGTGTGTTCCCTATGCTTTAATTTCCTATTCGGTTTGAGCACACCTTTATATCTTTACAACATGTAAAATATCTTTACCTATTGTTTGGTGACAATTAGTTTAAGATTTTCATTTTATATAAAATTTGGGAAAGTAAATGAGAAGGATGAGTAATGGAGAAGTTGGGGTCGACCTTGAACATGTGTTGTTCATGCCAATGGAACCGTTGCAAAGTCTCTATCATTAAAACTTTTCCCAAAGCTAAAACCAAATAAAAAGAGTGTTTATGTTGTATATATTTGCTTCTCCTTTTGCCTTTTTGCTAAATCAAAAACAACAAAAATATTTTCCTTCTTCTTTGATTGTTTCTCTTGATTCTTGCTTGGTTCTTTGTGTTTATTTTTGATTTTTATCTTCAGCTTAAGTTTTGGATTTTTGAGTCAAGGTGCTTGTTTACTACTGTAACATCACCTTTGTATCTATTTTTCATCTTAATGGCAAGAATAACCTCTTTTGAGAGGTAGGATTAAACAATAGCGATTTGCTGTCCACAAAACAGATTCCTGAGCTTCACTGCAAAACATGTATAAAATCACAGAAGAGGAATTTTGACTTGATATTTTACGACAGAAATATTCAGTCATTAATACACATTTCATTAGTTCAAAGTTTTCTGATTTGAGCAACGTAAGTGCCTCAGAAAATTCACTCTTTACGAGCTGTCCAGTTTTTGACAGATTCTGTCTTTATTTTGCATTACTCTCATTACTTGTGTTTTGTGTGGTTCTATTGATCAAAGAGCAATACACAACCATAGTAATATTAGCTAATGTGTAGAATCAACTCATGATATGTCTTTGCTGTACCTATGAGGATTTCATTTATGGAGACACTAACCCCTCTAATCAAGTTTTATGATGAGTTTTGTGTGAAGAGAACTTTCAAGTGGAAGAGTTGAGGGTGATGAATAAATATCACGACGGACAAACACTCAAGCTTGGAGATGTTATCCCTAGGCTCACCCTACATATATCAAATAAGTACAAGAATTCAAGCTTGGGGATGCCAAGCCACCTCACTCCAACCATCTTGATACCAAGTAAGAAGCCTAGCTACATGGCTATAAAAAGCGCATTAATCCACTTGGGGTCGATGATGACGATCTTGATCTCCTCAAGACGAATCACCTTTCTTGATTGCGCTTCACTTGGTGAAGATTCACATGATGCTCCCCCATACACCAATATGGGAAAGGCACTCTTCGGCATATCTTTACTTGGACTTGAGTGTTGATCAACCGCACCTAGCCTTGATCAACATATAATCTTCTTCCCTTAGCCCTGACTCCAACAAATGGAGATCAAGCAATGCTTATGGACACACCTACAAATATAGATCAATACAAACATTAGTCCATAGAGATTGTCATTAATTACCAAAACCACACGTGGGGGCAACCATGCACTTTCAATCTCCCCCATTTTGGTAATTGATGACAATCCCTTTTTAAAAGGGTTTATTTAATGAATAAAGCATCCTTAAAAGACAAACAAGCAAGGATGCAAGCGCATTAAAGGCAAATGCAACAAAAGCATAAGACCCAAATTCCCTTAAACCCTCTAAACTTCTCCCCCATTGGCATCGATGCCGAAATGGGAGGAAAATTTTAGAAAGCCAATATATTATGAGTTCCTCCATAAAGTGTGCATTTCTCAAGATATGAGTGAAATCAAATGCACATATCCAATGATGAATAATTAGAGGAAATCAAACTATATTGAGGATCCAAGGATTGCAAAAAGATAAAATCATTCTAAACATCTCCACCAAGGAGAAAAGCAATCGAGAATATTCAAAACAAGTGTTCTAAATAAAAATTAAGAAGCTCCCCAATGTTCATGCACTATTGAGGAGTGCACAAATATGGAATCCTCACTCCCCAAAATCATCTAGAACACGCAACAAGTGCAAGTGTGCATAAAGCAAAAGCAAAACATAGCACTTGCACCAAAGATATGGTTGAGCCATAAGAAGATACCAATTTTTAAAGATTCAAACATAAGATAGGCCCAACCAATATACAAAGATCTTTAGAAAGTAGGTTCACAGGCTTAGGGATACCAATTGGAAACTAAAACCAATTGAAAATGCCAAAAGCTAGTGAAAGCATTTAACCAATAAAATTCAACATGCTCACCATGGTAAGCATGAGGTAAAAGATCCTCAACAAATACATGAGTGTGCAAAGATGCAAATAAAATTAAGATAGGCACTCATGAAACAAATTTGGAGCCACCAAAGAATTATAGATAAGAAACAAGGTAGCTCAAAAGAAATAGGATACCAACTAAAAGGTGACCTCTCTCATATGTATAGGTTTCTAAGTAGACAAATCATTGATGATATATATCCACAAAGAAACTTGCACATATGAAATGGTTGATGAAGGGGAGACCACGGTATCCAAAAGGGAAGTCATGAATATACAAAAGATATTATTGCTTAAAAGCATAGCACATAGCTCAAATTTATCTTATTCTGTATAAATGAACTTCAAAAAAATCAAAGACATCACACATATCACTAAGGGAACAAGAGATAGTGGAGATGCTTTGAGATAGGCAACAAGTATCACAACTAAATAAAACCAATTGAAGAAGGGTTTTTGCAATTTCATCACAAGTATCACAAAGATATATCAAGTGAAGGAAAAAAGCCAAAACCACAACAATTGCACATAAACGCTTTCATGCCAAGAAGCAACCTACACAAGGTTGATACTAGAAAAGTATGCATGAGATAGATACTTTACCGAGATACATTGACGATGAAGATGATGAGAGTTTGTTTATCATCAAAGCTTGACTCTTATAATCACATGGTGAGAGCACCTTCTTTATGGATGAGGCAAGCATCCAATGCATCTTCATTGTACCTAAAACAAAATTAGAGTACAAAATGGTTCCCAAACTCATTGGGTTCCATAGTAGTTAGATAAACTACAATATATAGGAAACACTCCACATAAATATGTGCATATAGATATGAAACTGAATTTCATGCACATCTTAGCCGATTTAGGATTCGGTGGAGTATCCCCTATATATTGGAACTAGAAAGACTAGCATGCCGTAAAATATATATACTAGTAAATATGACTGCATAGACTTACAAGAACCAAACGAGATACAATTTGGACAAAAACACCAAGTAAACCAAGAGGAGAGCACACCAAAGTGTGACACAAAAGGTTGTCCAAATTATATCAAAATCCAAATCAACACATGATTGAGGAAAAAATCAAGTCAACATATGATTGATTCCAACACACATCAACACATGAAGTGTGATATCAAAATGAATCAAATCAAACAACACATGAGAGATAAGACACCAATTGAAAATACGATACCAACTAGGAGCAAAGATAGCAAAAGAAAGATGATACTCGACCGAAATCAAGTAAAGTAAAATAAAGCAATAAGGTATCAAAACTCCCACAATAAATATCAATTGAAACAAATATCTATGTAGGAGATATTAAATTCCAATTAACACCAATTGAAGGTACCAACACATAAGATAAAGAATCAAATGCCAATTGAAAGGATCAAATATTGATAGATAGAATAGTGTTCTAAATAAAAAGGAATGCTCCCCCAAGACTAATGCATTATCTTAGATATTTGCTTTTGAATACAAAATGCACACAGAAGGGATTATTACTCTCCATATTTTATTTACAACACTAAACACTACCAATTGAAAATTAGGATCCATGCAAGAGGCAAGGAAGGCAATAAATAAGGCAATTCAACGCAAGAACCAATGTGAAGATGGTCTACAAAATCCACCACAATTACTAGTATCACTTCTCATGGACAAGGAGTATATAGAGATATTTCTCGGTGGTATATATGAATGATGTTCAAGACCATCTTCACCGCAAACAAGCATATGGCAAGAAATAAGAAATAAAACATAAGAAATATGAAATATGAAATATGGTGTTTTATTTCGAAAAAGGTTTGTTGGTAGTTTCAACTATTCGAACCAACTGGCAAAGCCATGGTTAGAATAAAATGAAACAAATGGTTTCTCACATAATATATGGAAATGGATATTAGAGCAAACCACACCAAGCAAACTCACGCAAACAAGAGCCAAAAGATAACCAAAAAGGAAATTGGAACTTGTTCGAGCCAACATGCCACATAGGAATAAGATAATTTATAATATCAACTCTAAGTGGCAAACCTCAAATGTTCACATTTTTATGAGATTGTAATATGCACATAGCTTATTAATCCCCCATAATGTGATAATTCATTTTAACTAAGCAAGAGGCAAATAAAACCAACTAGAGAAATTAATGGACATTGTAGAATTTGAATTTCTCATGAATATGACATACCACATAGTAACTAGATAATATTGAAATATCAATGCTAGGTGGTGTGCCACATGTACAAACATTTTGGGTTTGTGTCGCAATAGTGGAACATGGGGTTCCCCTGTTACGGTCAAAGTGGGTCCATCGCACATGGGCCCACCACGGAGGCACTCAAGGCCAAGGCACAAGACTAGAAGATGGGCCCCCCATCTGCCCCACGGCGCCCCGACGCGCGCGACATCGACAACCAAGGCGAAGAACTCGGGGACCCTCCGGGGCCCCCTCAACCCGGAAGCAGGCATGGAGGTCCCGGGACCCCGACGCCCGGAAGGAGGCCAAGCTCACCCCCGGGAACCAACCTCCAATGCGCAAAGAAGATAAGCTTGCCATCCCTAGTTGGAAGCTCCTAGAAGACTTGGGCGCCAAGAAGATGGAGGCGCCAAAGCGGGCCAGAGGCGGAAAAGCTGTCAGCCTCTGTCCGCCCTCCCTGGAAAAGGTGGGCGACCTCACCTACCCCCTCTGAGAAGAATACTTGGATGAGAGGAGGCCACGTCGCCCCCTAAGAAGAACCCGGAGGGGTTTTTCCCGCCAAAACCCCTCCAGCCCCAAGGGTGCACCTGTGGTATCCCCTTAGCCTATAAAGGAAGACCGAGGCACCCAAGGGAAGAGAAGGTGACAAGGAGATCAAGTCACAACAAGCTCGGAAGGGAGGCTAGGCTAGATAGCGCACAAGAGGAAGAGTAGCATAGGCGAGAGGTGATCTCCTCCGGGTCAGGATCTGCTCGTCTTCAACCTCTAGCCAACACCTCCCGGGTTCTCACCCGCAACCACCATTGTAAAGCTACACCATGATACACCTCTCAATCCAGACATGCAGGGGTAGGGTTGTTAGCCTCTGGGCGGCCCGAACCTAGGTAAACTCCTTGTGTCTCTGTGATGCTTGCTAGTACGTAGATCTCGAGCATGGACGAAGCCTCCGGGCGGAAGACGTCACTCAGCCTCCTTCGCGCCCCATACCGACCTAAAAAGAGGGTATCCTTTACTCCCGGTGTCCGTGATCCAAGACATGACATCTGGCGCGCCAGGTAGGGGGCGCAAGTGCTGATTTCTTCCTCAAGTTCTTCATCGGCTTCGTGTTCTTCATCGAGATCTTCCTCAAGTTCTTCATCGGCTTCGTGTTCTTTGTCGAGATCTTCCTCAAGTTCTTCATCGGCTTTGAGATCTTCGAGGAAGCCTGCTTCGAGTTCCCCAGATCTTCTGGCAAGATCTTGGATCGTCACTTCGTCTTGTTTGACGTTGAGCTCTCCGGTTGAGGCAAGATTTGCCATGAGCTCCTCTTCTGTTTCGTCGAGATCGGGTGAACGGGCATGTCTTCGGCCAGCAAAGGCCATGTCTGGCACTCGGGAGGTCCGTGGTGAGCCGTCGCAGCAGTCATCGCGAAGAAGATGGGGCTGGAAGAAGCGCTGGGCACAGCCTGAGTGCTTCTCTCCTACCCGCCAGAGCAATGCAGGAGCGATCCCCGAGCGAGGGCCTGGATCGCAAGTTTGGAAAACCTGCTGGACTATGCTCACCACTGCCACGCTCCTACGAGTTATGCCCCGACCAACACCCAAGCAGCTGCCGCTCCGGCGCCAGCACCCCCGGAGGAGGAACGACAAGGGGATCCCCATGGCAAGAGGCCCATGGATCCCACCCGCGAGGCCGTCAACCAGAGCTCCAATCCCAGGCGTCGCTCTCGCGAGGAGATGGAGGCCCAGGCGGATTCGCAGCCTGGTGCGACCGTCCTTGACCTCTATCGCCTAGAGCAAGGGCCTGAGGAACCATTGCGCCGATACGTCTGGAGGTTCCGAGGTGTCATCGTCCGCATTCCCCCGGCTGACCTGCATGAGATCTCTGTTATCGCCATCTTCCACGCCAACGTCCGCAACCTGATGATGCGGGAGAGGCTAAGAACCCGCATGGTGGCCACTCTGGAAGACCTGTGGGCCATGGCTGATCAGTGTGCACGAGTCGAGGAGGCTGCTCCCTTCTCACCCCATGGGGTACGTTGAAGCAAAGAGCTCGGTCCGCACGAGGTACCCGTGACGTCCGGAAGGGCACCCGGACGAGTTACCACTTGGGACTCCGTGTAATCAAAAATATAAGTTATCCTCGACCTGAACCCTCGTCATGTTGTGGCTATCTATTTTGCGGGAATAAAACTATGTTTGAAATCAGAAATGCGTCTTGTCCGTCGATTGAGCACCCCAGGGGGCTGGCTCTCCCGGGAGTACGAAGCGGTGAGAGACCTGGTGCTGCCCGGGAGGAGTACGAGCCGAGTGGGTGAGCGACCTTTCGGGAATCGGTAGGGCCTGTGGAGATGTGCCTGATCAGTCAGGATCTCACGGGTAAGCTTACATCTCGGAAGGATCTCTCAAAGACGTGGAGAAAAAGAAACATGATAAAGCCAAAACACCCGCAAATAGAATAGCATAAAAGTTTACTGAACAATGCAGCATAAGTTATGATCGCATACAAAGACTGACGTAACGGTTTTCTGGGCACGAGGTGCTCGAATGGTGTGCAGGGAGCCTAGTGGGGCGGCGGAGGATACATCTTTGTGGCCAGTGCGGCCGCGAGGTCTTCTACGGCTTGGACTGAAGCCTCGGAGGGCTTTTCGACCACGAAGTTGGGCATGACGGCGTTCGGGTGCGCCTCCCGGAGTGATGCCATCACACACGCCGCCGTATCAAGACTGGCCCCGTTCCGGTCCGTGCGCAACCAGGTTGCGATCCGATTCTTGGCAGACCTCACGGAGGCTGTCATCTTCTTGAGGAACTCGGCCACTTCGGGAAGGCTTCGGCAGTCCGGGGCCAACCCGGAGAGTTCGGCATGCCTGTCCAGTTGAAGCACCCGCGTCACCACATCTGCGCTGGCGGCGATGATGCTCTTGAACCCGTCTTCTGCCTGTTGGTGGATTCCCGCCAGCTCCGAGGACACCCGGGAGTTGTCCTCCTCCAGTTCAAGGAGCTTGTTCGTCAGCGATGACAGTTCCTCCTCCTTCAGCTTCAGGGACTTCTCCAGCTCGGAAGTTCTCTGGCCATCCAGCTTGGCCTGGTCCCGCAGCTTGCGGGTGGCATCTCTCTCCGCGAGGAGACCCTTCTCGTCGTCTTCGGCTGCCTTCTGGGCCTCTGTCTTTTTCCGCTGCGCTTCCTGGGCATCCCTGGCTTTCTCGTCCAGCGCCATTTGATGCTTCTTCTCCGCCTCAGCGAGACGCTGCTCGACCTTCGTCTTCAGCTCCTCCCTCTGGAGCTCCAGGGCTCTAGCTTCCGTCGTCAGTTCAGCCTCTCTGGCTACCAACCGCTGCTCCCTTTGCGCAAGTTCATCCCGCTTGCTGTTGTTCTTCTTCTCCATGCTTTTCCACATGATTGAGAATAGGCTCCACTGGCGGGACAACTCGGTCGCTGCTCTGTTGATCGCCTCCTCGGCATGGGAGCTGGCACGCGCCAGCGCGTCTTCCCTGGCCTCAGTCTCCTAGGCCAGCTATTCGATTCCCCGGATCACGGCCTCCTTAGTGTTCGCCCCCGTAATCGTAACCTCGGGGGCTGCTCCCTGCGAATCCCCGGGAATGTTTCTTCTCCCGCTTAGCGTGGAGAAGTTCGCCTTGATCTCCGCCAGCGCGGCTATCTTGGCGCTCGCTCCGGAACATGTCGACAGGGTGACGTATGTGTCCATCTCTTCCCCTATCATAAGCGAGCAATCCAGGAGGTTCGGGGTGCCCGGACAGTTCACGTCTCCTGCAACGGTCGAACCTTGCCCAGGCACCGCCACGCGCTCGCCCCCCGGGCGTGCACCCGTCGCCTCGGGTGCGGCTTTGGACACCTCTTGGTCTGGAGTCGTCGCAGCGTGGTCTCCCGTCGGGAACCCACCAACCACCGAAGTATCTGTTTCAGCAAGGCACAATGGTAAGTCGTTGGGGGCGGGGCAAGGTTGGACTTGTCCGATTGGACGAGGCTTACCTGCCGCCTCCAAAGTCCCTGCTCCTCCAGCCCTCGCGGGGGTCGGATGCGTCCCGGAGTTGTTCTGCGCGTCGCCCCCCGGCACCTTCTCCGAGCTGGGAGCAGTCTGATTCCCTCTGGGGACACCGGCGCTAGTGGCCGTGTCGCGCGCCGCCGCCTCCCGCCGCCTCTTGCTGGCTTCCGGGGAAGTTTGGCCCCTGCAACGACTTTTGGTTAAACTTCCCGGAGGTGCGGCTCGCAAGTTCAGTAGCGGCATAGCACGGACGAGCAAAAAGAAAGCTTACCCGCGGGGTCGCTTGTGGCCCAGTGACTCGGGCATGCCTACGGACCCGGCGGAGGAGCCGTGCGGGCTCACGGGCATCGTATTGACGGCAAGGGAGGGCTCCGGGACTGGCGACTGGCATCGGAGCTGCCCCTTGCGATGCGGCACGATGACGAAGGCGTCGTCATCGAACTCCATGCCAATGGGACCGCTCTCTTCTTCGACCACGAGCGGTGCCCGGGGGCTCATCTTCGGACTTGGGACCATGGCGGGTCCTCGGACTCGGAGGAAACTTCCGGGGCATAAATTTCGGAACCCCTCCAGAGAGAAACACCGAAAAGACTTAGCCAAAAAGCTCAGATGAAAATATGGGCCGGAACTTCCGGTGCTTGGGCCGGAACTTCCGGGGGCCGGAATTTCCGGCCTAAACTCCGGAACTTCCGCCCTTCTGAAAACTGGCGGAAACTACAAAACGAAAACAGGCATATCTTTTGCATCCGGACTCCATTTTCGATGATCTTGGGCTCGTTAGAATTGTAAAAACGAGCACAACAAGGATATACAGAAAAACATCATAGTCCAATGAGGGAGGATAAAACCAAAAGGAGAAAGGTATAACCTCTCTAAGAAAGACGAACCGATAAACCTCCAAAACCAAAAACGCAATAGGAGACACATATGAAAACCGTTTTCGGTGAACTTGACCTTGTCATGACAAGCAGGACAAGCACCAAGACCACACCACGATAAAAGCCAAATAAGAACCAAAAAATATGATTGCAAGGATGCAAAGGTTTGAGCTCTCCCCGAACGATATGATCAAGATACTCGGTCGAGAGGCCCTCTTGATAGTACGGCTATCTATCCTATAACCCAGTCTCTCAACTAACAACATGAGACCTGTAAAATAGAAACCCTATCAAGATCATACCTTTGCCTTGCGCATTAATCCACTTGGGGTCGATGATGATGATCTTCATCTCCTCAAGATGAATCACCTTTCTTGATTGCGCTTCGCTTGGTGAAGATTCACATGATGCTCGTCCATACACCAAGATGGGAAAGGCACTCTTCGGCATATCTTCACTTGGACTTGAGTGTTGATCAACCCGCACCTAGCCTTGATCAACATATAATCTTCTTCCCTTATCCTTGACTCCAACAAATGGAGATCAAGCAATGCTTATGGACACACCTACAAATATAGCTCAATACAAACATTAGTCCATAGAGATTGTCATTAATTACCAAAACCACACATAGGGGCAACCATGCACTTTCACACACGTACAACCAAACACAGGAATTACAAACAATCTCACAACCTCTGACCTAACCGCTTACAGGCGCCACACAGGCTAAACTGAACAGGATCTTACTCCGCTTGACGCCCCTTTACAAACGGTGGAGTGCAGCCGATGCCGCTTTAAAAGAGTTGGGTTGCCAAGAATAGCAGGCGAGGGTGGGGTTATAAAGCAGGAAGGACGGAGGTCTCAAGTTTACTGGGTAAGGTCGATTTCTTCTCATGGAAGAAACCGGCTAGTCTTGCCGGGGAAGATTGGGACAGGTCCTACTACACCATACTGTTGACCAACACAAGCCATGCCGGTTAGGTGGAGATGGGTTAAATCCATCGGGCTCACTGTCGGGCAAAAGTAAGGCGGGCATTCCATGCTAGGGTAGTCTACAGCCAGCTTGGTGCTCTGATACCATGCTCTGTGGCACCCCTCCTGACACGTGTTGCCAGAGAGCCGGTCGCCCCGTGCGCCAGCCCAGGATATTTGGACGCACGTTACAACAATGCAACATAGCGGAAATATCATTACACAATGAGGCCCAGAGGGCTACAAATGGTTTACATGGCCATCAAGGCATGAAAATTATCATGGCCAAGTATGGCACGGGACAGAGTTTAACTGGCAGCAGAAGACACAGATACGGCAACGGCTTGGTGCGACTCCATTCCACAGGAATCTGGCTGGGCTACTGATCCTAGCACGCTCTTGCTCCATCTCTTTGCCATGGTAGAAGATGAATCCTCTCAACGTCTGGCCACATGAAAAGCCAGTTTGAGTACAATGACGTACTCACAAGAAAACAACCACAAGACATGAACAGTCAAGCAATCAGGCAACAAGTGGCTAGCAACAGGAAATGATCTAAACATGGCAAGGGTCTACTTAGGACAGTCCAAAAGGATGACAACATGGCATCACAATAAAACATGGCATAAGCAAACAACGGGAGTACCACCAATACAAAATCCAAACCAGGTGGGGTTGGATCGTGTACCGGAGATCACAGAAATAACTTACCTGTGACGAAAACAGGTGTATCCATTGGTACCAAGTATTTTACATCACCTGTCATCACCACTAGGCCCAACGGCCTCTCCACATCTATCAAACTGCTAGGCCCACTGGCCTCATATCTCTGTTCGAGGCATGCACGGCTGACGTTGGCTCGGGCGTAACTCTAGGCTCCCAACGATCACACCGTCACCCCAAACACGGGTAACCATCCATGACTCGAGTAACATTCCCCGCATCAGCCTATTGTAATCAGGTTGTTCATCTTTCTTTCAAACCGGACTTAACTTTAACCTCCGGACTCGACAAAGGACAATAGTGTGACCGACACTGAACTGTTCCATAACCTAGGAACAAGGCTAGCTGCTAGACGACACACTCTCGAGAGGTTGCAGTTACCACCCATCTAAATGCACCTTACTTAGCTAAGGCAAGATACACTTACATAACCGTTCACGCTACCAAGACACTCCTTGTATAGCTACCAACTTACCACTCGGGCTAAGTCTTATGACGAAGTGAATCCGGCACGTCCCCAACTCATGAGCAACGCCTAGCTCCGGAACCTTCGCAAGACTAGCCCCGACCACAACTATGCAGTATCCGACTAGACTTGCCAAGTGGGTAGCATCAAAGGAGGCTTGATAGGTTACATAGGCTATGGCTCTCCCATTTGGGCGATAGTGGTAGTGCGTTCAATGTTCAGATTAGTGGCACTATGGACTGACCCTATCGAAGTTTGGAGGGTTGGTTCATTTAATCTAGTTTCTTTCAACCACAATTCCAACAACGGAGGATTAGTCCAACACAATAACAGATTAGTCCAATGCAAAACCATAATATCATATCAACATGAAACAAATAAGTCCAATGCAAAATCATAATATCATATCAAAATGAAACAGATTAGTCCAATGCAAAACCATAATATCATATCAACATGAAACAGATTAGTCCAATGCAAAACCATAATATCATATCAACATGAAACAGAAGCAAACTGCACACAATAGTTCAAGCAATATATAGTTAGTTTGCATCGACCGGGTGACTATAGGGCCACCACTGATCAAGCAAAGAAATAAATAAAAATAGTTAGTTCAACCAGGCGATGGCGGAGATACCTCCGACCAGTGACAGCCACAGGTTGAGTAAAAGAAAACAAAATAGCACAGTCAACCGGGCAATGGTGGAGATACCGCCGACCAGTAACAGCCACAGGTTGAGTAAAAGGAAATAAAATTGCAGAGTTGGTTAGCGTTAACCGGGCGATGGCGGAGATACCTCCGACCAGTGACAGCCACAGATCGACTACAAAGTTAGTGGAGGTTTCCACGCGATCCCGTTCCTCCATTCCATTGATTGCGGCGGTTCCCCCAGTCCATCGTCGCCGGAATGGGGAGTGGTGCATGGTACCGTCCAACACACGCCACAACTCTACAGAAAATTAGCCGGTTCAATCCACTTGGGCAGGACCCAATGTGTATTTAGTCGGGGTACCGGAACTCAACCCACGGGACATGGGTTTATCGTATTACAGGTATGAAACAAAGTCACGATATCTCGTGACACACAGTTGACAGGATATAAGAAAGCCACGATATCTCGTGACGCACAGTTGACAGGTTGTAAACAAAGCCACGATATCTCGTGACGCACAGTTCACGGTTGATAAGCAATAAAATGCACCAATATGATAGGGTAAAATGAAAACAAACAAACACCGCCTGAGTGTTCATAGCAAGTGGTTAGCTTGCCTTCGACGATCGACGCCATTTGGTTTCGGGGTCACGGACACGTCGCGGGTTAGGGTCTCGGTATGTCGGTACCGTGGAATACACCTATACATGCATACACGGGTGCTGAGCATATAAGCATATCACAAAAATGTAAAACCTATACCACTAGATAGAGCTTTTCAAACTATAAATTTAGAAATTTGAATCACCTCAAACGGAGCTACGGATCAAAAGTTACGGTCCGGCGACGGATTGCTATCTGTTGCTCACTCGAAAAAAAACAGAACGGACTGATTCCGAGCTGGGCTGGGCTGGTTGCGCATTTTCGTAAAGTATGCTTTCCCTGCGAAGAAACGTAAACCTGAGGAAAAAACAAATA
Source organism: Puccinellia tenuiflora (assembly GCA_012064385.1). Taxonomy (NCBI): domain Eukaryota; kingdom Viridiplantae; phylum Streptophyta; class Magnoliopsida; order Poales; family Poaceae; genus Puccinellia; species Puccinellia tenuiflora. The sequence continues at coordinate 2,446,645 of QRDG01000395.1, forward strand.
CGCTTTCAGCTAGCCTATTTTGCAACGATTGGCTCCTTCAACCTTGGGCTCACGTACGGGAGCAAGCACGGAACGGCCGCGTCGCCGATGACTGTTGGCCGGGGAGGATGCCGGCGGCGGGGTAGCCGTGCCCCACCGCGCCTGGGGATGGCTTCGGGCCAGGGGACGGCGGAGGTTGCCGCCGTGGTCGACTCGCGCGTGTCGGCCATGGCGGGTCCTCGGGAGGCGACGACGACGGTGATGGAGGAGGCTCGGCAGGCTGGCCGAGGACGGCGGCGAGGCAGCCGTGCCCCACCCAGGCTGGGGTAGTGCGGGGGAGTGGCCGGGGACATCCTCCGCGTGCGGCGCCCGCATCCGCCCCGGCGCGATCATGCGGACACGCCGGCGACGACATCGGCGAAGGGGCGGGCTAGAGGACGCGCCGTCGGCAGGGATGGAGCCTCCATGCTCCACCGCGCCCGAGGGTGGTCACAGCGGCGATGGAGGTGGCCAGGAGGCGCCGTGCTGGGCTCGACCGTACGGCCATGGTGGCTCGAGCGCGTCGACGTCCGCGGTCGGTCTCGAGCCGCTTGCTATCCTTGCTCTGTGGTCAAATGGGGAGGCAGAGGAGAGGATGGGTGTGGCGTCCGCGGGTGGGGGCTCGAGCTGCTCTCTATATAGGCGGGGACGAGGTGACGGACAACGACTACTCGAAGCTCCAACACAAGGGCATAGCTCCAAAAAAATTAAATGGAGAGGATAAGAACGGGCAGCCGGATAGGGAGGCCGAGCTGGACGAGCAGTATCCAACAGTGAAGTTACTGTGCGGGGGATTAGGCAGGGTTTAGGGCTAGGCAGGTTTAGGTCATGCCGAAGGGTGCGTTCGGGACGTCCAGAGCACGACGCGAGCAACATTGTCGCGTTCCCATCGACTCGGAGCACCAAACAGAAAACGGCTTCACCACTGTGTCCGTAGAGGCTAGAAAAACACAACAAAACAGGAAACACTCAAAGGGGCCAACCTTTGCTGTGCAAAATTTTCAGAAAACCGAGGGAACGCCAGGTGATCGATGAAATGACCAAGGTCTTTCACATCTCAGAAAAATCCCCAAAATTCGCAGTAGGCTAGAATAGATGTATATAGTATGTTTGTGGAGTTTGATATCAATTGGAAACCTGGAGGTTGGTCAAATAATTTGGTGCCCAAAATGTCATAATGGCATGGGTATACCAAGTGCACTTACTCAAATCATATGGGCGTGATGTTGTGGATATGGGGTTGTGTATGGGATCTTGTCAATTTGGAAAAGTACCAATGTCAGATGACTTTTGTAGCTAGGGGTTGCTTTGGAAATTTGCATATAGGCATAAAAAGGACATTACAAAGGAAGTACCACAAATATTGCTCAAATGAGGTTGGGCCAATGGAGTAAAATGCTCAGGAGGTGGAATGATTCACTTGCACAAATTTGTAGAATTTCTGGATGAGTGGAAGGTGTGTACATAAATTTTGGATTGAAAATGGCATAGTAGAGAATATGGTTCAACTTGGAAGTCTTGCATGGGACTATGGAATATTTTTCCATGGGAGTGATGTATATGTATGAGGGAACCAAGTGGTGGCTTGGTGGAATTTATTTCAAGCTACAATTGTGGTGGTGGCTTTGGTGGGATAGATGGGAGGGGTTTGGAATTTCCAACTTGAACCAATGTTCGACAGACAAAACAATGGCATGGAAATATGGTGGAGGCCGACAAAGATCAGGGATTATTGGGAAAATTTCTAAGAGAGCGAAACCAAAGTCAAATCAAAGACCAACAGGTTGAAAGAAAATAGTTTGAAAACAGAAAAAGTTTTTCAGGCGCGAGAAAACATTACTAACATTACGGACGAATTTATGGGATGTTACACCACACCATTATCTACAATACTATGCAGGCTTTCGTTTCATTCCACTATCACATGAATAGCATTTTGTCACTTTGACAATTCAAGCAATTTATCAATAACAACTCTCCAACAAATATAACTGAAGAAAAAGAGAGTTTAATAACAACTACTAGAAGCTCTAAATAAGATAAAAACTAAAAGCGAGAGCTTACTAGCAAACAAACAGTAGCTAAGAATACTCAACAAAATATAAGCGAATCACAGGAGTATTCAAACGAAAAAGCGGAACGTGTCTCTCTCCCACATAAACAAAGCAAGGATCCAACAAGCATAGGACCAGCAAACAAACAAACAAAACTGAAAGTAAGAATACGCTCCAAGTATAGCACATAATATGTAAAGTGATAAAAACTTAGTTCAACGAAGATGACCTCATGATAGTCGATGAAGAAGAGGGGATGCCTTGGGCATCCCCAAGCTTTGACGCTTGATAGTTCTTGATATTCAGAGGGGGTGCCATGGGGGCATCCCCAAGCTTGAGCTCTGATCCATCTTCAATTTCTTCATTATCCTCTCCTTTGGAACTTAAAAACTCCCTTCACACAAAACTTCTCATAAACTGATTAGAGGGTTAGTGCTCATAAATTAAAATGCACATGTGTTCAACTCAAGACAAATTGCAAAAAAAATTTATTAGGCATTAGCTACTGTTTACTAAGCCTCAATGTGGCACTCCACCTCTAGAGTATCACATTTGACAATAGTAAAGAGACTAATACAAAATAAAAAACAGAATCTGTCAAAATCTGAACAGTATGTAAAGATCGAATTTTTCGAGACACTTCTGTAGCTCAAATCAGAAAACTCAAAACTAACGAAAGATAGATAAAAGTATCAGGCTTGCTTTCTAAAGATTTCATAAAAAGATAAAATTAAGAGATTTTTTGGATTTTCGAACAGTGATGGACAGAAATCTGTTTCTGGACAGCAAAACAACACCTCGCACTTTCAATGCATTAGAGGCTAAACTTGGCACAAAAAAACAAAAGAAAAGGATAAAATGAAGTTGCTACAGAGGCAACAACTTCAAGACTCAAGAAAAGTGAAAAGCAAACAGATGCCATAGGATGGCTTAAGTTGGGGCCGATGGACGCTGGTGGAACCGGGGAGGGATGGTGCGTAGAATTACACACACGGAATACACAAGCACACACACGATCTACCCAGGTTCAGGGCCCTCATGAGGAGGTAAAACCCCTACTCCTGCTTGCCTGATCTATATATGGTGATGCATATGTGAGGTACATGGTTGCTGCTTCAGCTGTCTCTCTAGAGGAGGAAGAAGAGCTCGTACGAGAGCAGGGGAGAATGAATCCCGGAGCCCCCGGGCGATCGATCCCCCTGGTGCTCCTTGTAAAGGGGAGCCTAGGGGACATGGGGAGCCCCACTAACACTTCTCAATGTACTATAGCTGAGATGACTACTGGGGTCTTGTCGCACTATTCCCAATAGTGTTGTACTATGCATGCACAGTAGCCCGGCATGGCTACAGTGGCGCTTGTCTCCTCCTGGAAATATCTGTCTGCCTGGCAGCGAACGATGCCAGTCTGAGCTAGGAGCATCCCAAGACCGACATAGGGAGGCGAGGTAGCTGGCGAGGGGGAGCAGGCAGCGATGCTGGTCTGAGCCATGGGTGTCCCAAGACCCGGCATCGATGGAGAGTAGTTGATGAAGAGAACCGACATAGTCTGTGCCATCGATGGGCAACTATGTCGGTCATGGGGTGATGAAGTGCTGCGTATGCCGGCCTGGGCACGGTAGCGGAGAGTGAGCCGACCGGGATAACCTGGTCAGCCGACATAGGCTATGTCGGCATGGGACTATATGACGGCCTGGCCCTTTCTATGTCGGTTTAAGCGCTGGGATGCCGGCCTGGGTGATCTATCAAGGGAGAATCGGCCCAACCACGTTAGGGAATCCGACATAGGCTTATGTCAGCTCAGCAACTGGTACGTCGGCCTGGGCCATGCCAATGACGGCCTAGGCTGCCTTCTTCTGCTATTCCTTTTCTTATATTTATTTATTTGCTGTCTCTTCCTTCCAATATACCAATAAACCACCAACTCTAGGGTACCCGGGGCCAACCCCCCAAAGTAGTCCCCGAGACTATGTGGGAATCGCAGATTCGCGCATAGGCTATCCAACTAAGGTATCACAAAGTTGACGCCAACATAGACACCATCGAAACCATCAATAGCCATCATGGGAAAAATAACTTCAAACTGCCTGCATGGCAATCATTATATTTTGTGTCCATCGGCATCCTACATAGCCTACCTGGGCCGAATTGACATATCGCCCTCTTGGGCATTTGTGATATGTCGGTTTTTAGCCATCCTGGGCATTTACCGAAATGCTATGTCGGTAGCATTAGCTGAACCAACAAATTGCCTGCATGGGCATACTTTATGTTGGTCGGGTCACACCTTGATCTCGGACGAAAAGCAGACTTTAAGTCCGCCAGACGAGCTGTACCGACTTACAGCCTGCATGGGCATTATCATACTTCGGTTTCTAGCCATCTTGGGCATTACCGGAATCATAGCCATCGTGGGCTGAATTCTCATACGGCCTGCGTGGGCACTATCATCTATCGGTTTTTAGCCTTCTTGGGCATTTACCGAAATGTTACGTCGGTAGCATTTAGCTAAACCAACAACTTGCCCGTATGGGCTGCTTTGACATATTGCCTTCATGGGCTATGTCGGATTCTCTGTAAAGCCTGCATGTGCTGAATCGACATGTTGCCTACTTGGGCAATGTGTCATCGACATATTGCCTACATGGGCTATGTCGGCATCATATGCAGCCTGCGTTGGCTGAATCGACATGTTGCCTACCTGGGCAATGTCTCATCGACATATTGCCTGCATGGGCTATGTCGGTATCATATGCAGCCTGCGTGGGCTGAATCGACATGTTGCCTACCTGGGCAATGTCTCATCGACATATTGCCTGCATGGGCTATGTAGGCATCATATGCAGCCTGCGTGGGCTGAATCGACATGTTGCCTACCTGGGCAATGTCGGCTTATGGACGCGGGGTCCACCAGATTTTTGCTGGCATCTCAGACATGAAGTCCACCGACTTTGCCGGCATACATGGCGAACCGAGATATGTGGTGATCCGACGTACTTGTCGATGCCATGATACTTGGCGACATGAAATAATGGAGGATGCCATGATATTTGGCAGGCCGACATAAGCGGCGATCGGAGATAGCTGACGATGCCATGATAATCTGGCGATGCGAGATAATGGGTGATGCCTCAATATAATGGCGAACTGAAATAAACGGTGATTTGAGATAGATTATAGGATGCCATGATATTTTGGGCGATCCAAGATAACCGATATAACAGATCTTGGTGATGAACTCTCATTCGATAATACTGATACAACCATACAATGTTAGTCGAAGCATATTTATAATGAGTATTTAACCTTAACAGAAACTCTACTTACAGATGAAATTAACTCTAGCATCGAAACTATGCATGAAGATGAAGACTCGTTCTCAACCGAGTTCCCGAGTTGCTTTTCTTATCTAGGAGAAAATATAAAACTGACTGGCCGGCCAGTCCCTGGGTCAAGACATCTCGCTCCCGGGGAAAACATCTAAGCAGAATAGGAAGGGGCAGTCCCCGAGTAATTTTTGAGGTTATCCTCTTGTGCTTGGTGCAAAAGCTTACCCGGTAATTACTTACGTTGTGCTATTGATGCTGATTGCACGGAGGCATACAAGTTTGCCCAGTCTGGGGCGTCCAAACGGAGTCGATGACGAGCGAGACCTGCATGGGAAAAGCTGGGTTCTGCCTAGTCAGCCAACCACATAGAGCCAACATATAACAAATTTGGCAGACTTTTGTCGGCAACAGTATGCCAGATTTTCTCTTGACCGACATACTGTCTACGTCGGCAGTTTATCTCGGCCAAGCTATCTCAGCTGGCCTATTTCCAGCAGACATATACATGTCGTCTCCCCTTTTCTTTTAACTGGCACCCAGCCGACATGATACTTGTGTCGGTACCACAAGATTCAGCCAAGTTATCATCTTACTCGACCAGGCTTTTTATCGGCACATGACTCAATCTGAGTCCTTCTTTTACTCGGCGTGCACACTCAGCCGACATGGATGTATCGACCGACATAATACTGCTGACACTTTCTATCTCGGCAGCTGACTTTTTCCAACCGACGCACTCTAATCAGCCGGGACCCATCTCTCCTCTTTTCTTCTATTCATTAACTCAGCATGTGTCCCAAAGCCGACACAAGCTTCTCTTTATAGCTTCTTACTTCTCTACCTAATTCGGCAACGACACCACATCCTTCGGTGGCCGACATATCTCTAACTCGGCGATAGCCACGTTGCCGGCCGGCGGTGACGCTGGCCGGGAGAGCGACGAGACCCGTCAGGCGGCCGGGATGACGGGAACGCGGAGCCGGGATGGCGAAACTGGTGACGGGCGCGGCCGAGATAACGGCTGTGCCGGCACAGGCGGTGATTTAGACGAGTGTCGGCACCTCGAGGAAATGGAGTGGAATGCGTGGTAGTGCTAACGCCGAAAGGCGTAGCAGGAGCTCGGGGTGCTGCCCGAGCCTCTAGGTACTGATGAAGAAGCTGATGTTGGTGAAGATGGTGCGAGTGCGTGGGGGCTATGGCGATGTCGAGCCCCCGGGCCTCGCGGGAGACGATGGAGATGCCGCACCGGTGATGAGAAGTTGGCGAAGCCGCCCGGCGAGCTGAAACCCTGTAACCAGCCCGAGGCGCTCGCCTGAGTTGATGAAGATGGTCCCGTCCGGATGGAACCCAGCCAGCGCCGCTGCTGGCCCCACGGTGGGCGCCAACTGTCGTCGTGGTGAACAAACAGATGCATAGGATGGCTTAAGTTGGGGCCGATGGACGCTGGTGGAACGGGGAGGGATGGTGCATAGAATTACGCACACTGAATACACAAGCACACACACGATCTACCCAGGTTCAGGGCCCTCGTGAGGAGGTAAAATCCCTACTCCTGCTTGTTTGATCTACATATGGTGATGCATATGTGAGGTACATGGTTGCTCCTTGAGCTTTCTCTCTAGAGGAAGAAGAAGAGCTCGTACGAGAGTAGGGGAGAATGAATCCCGGAGCCCCTGGGCGATCGATCCACCTGGTGCTCCTTATAAAGGGGAGCCCAGGGGACAAGGAGAGCCCCACTAACATTGCTCAGTGTACTATAGCTGAGATGACTACTGGGGTCTTGTCGCACTATTCCTAATAGTGCTGTACTATGCATGCACAGTAGCCCGACATGGCTATAGTGGCGCTTGTCTCCTCCTGGAAATATCTGTCTGCCTGGCAGGGAACGATGCCAGTCCGAGCTAGGAGCATCGCAAGACCGACATTGGGAGGCGAGGTAGCTAGCGAGGGGGAGCGGGCAGCGATGCCGGTCTGAGCCATGGGCGTCCCAAGACCCAGCATCGATGGAGATTAGTTGATGAAGAGAACCGACATAGTCTGTGCCATCGATGGGCAACTATGTCGGTCATGGGGTGATGAACTCTCTTTCGATAATACTGATACAACCATACAATGTTAGTCGAAGCATATTTATAATGAGTATTTAACCTTAACAGAAACTCTACTGACAGATGAAATTAACTCTAGCATCAAAACTATGCATGAAGATGAAGACTCTTTCTCAACCGAGTTCCCGAGTTGCTTTTCTTATCTAGGAGAAAATATAAAACTGACTGGCCGGCCAGTCCCTGGGTCAAGACATCTCGCTCCCGGGGAAAACATCTAAGCAGAATAGGAAGGGGCAGTCCCCGAGTAATTTTTGAGGTTATCCTCTTGTGCTTGGTGCAAAAGCTTACCCGGTAATTACTTACGTTGTGCTATTGATGCTGATTGCACGGAGGCATACAAGTTTGCCCAGTCCGGGGCGTCCAAACGGAGTCGAAGACGAGCGAGACCTGCATGGGAAAAGCTGGGTTCGGCCCAGTCAGCCAACCACATAGAGCCAACATATAACAGATTTGGCAGACTTTTGTCGGCAACAGTAAGCCAGATTTTCTCTTGACCGACATACTTTCTACGTCGGCAGTTTATCTCGGCCAAGCTATCTCAGCTGGCCTATTTCCAGCAGACATATACATGTCGTCTCCCCTTTTCTTTTAACTGGCACCCAGCCGACATGATACTTATGTCGGTACCACAAGATTCAGCCAAGTTATCATCTTACTCGACCAGGCTTTTTATCGGCACATGACTCAATCTGAGTCCTTCTTTTACTCGGCGTGCACACTCAGCCGACATGGATGTATCGACCGACATAATACTGCTGACACTTTCTATCTCGGAAGCTGACTTTTTCCAACCGACACACTCTAATCAGCCGGGACCCATCTCTCCTCTTTTCTTCTATTCATTAACTCAGCATGTGTCCCAAAGCCGACACAAGCTTCTCTTTATAGCTTCTTGCTTCTCTACCTAATTCGGCAACGACACCACATCCTTCGGTGGCCGACATATCTCTGACTCGGCGATAGCCACGTTGCTGGCCGGCGGTGACACTGGCCGGGAGAGCGACGAGACCCGGCAGGCGGCCGGGATGACGGGAACGCGGAGCCGGGATGGCGAAACCGGTGACGGGCGCGGCCGAGATAACGGCTGTGCCGGCACGGGCGGCGATTTAGACGAGTGTCGGCACCTCGAGGAAATGGAGTGGAATGCGTGGTAGTGCTAACGCCAAAAGGCATAGCAGGAGCTCGGGGTGCTGCCCGAGCCTCCAGGTACTGATGAAGAAGCTGATGTTGGTGAAGATGGTGCGAGTGCGTGGGTGCGATGGCGATGTCGAGCTCCCGGGCCTCGCGGGAGACGATGGAGATGCCGCACCGGTGATGATGAAGTTGGCGAAGCCGCCCGGCGAGCTGAAACCCTGTAACCAGCCCGAGGCGCTCGCCTGAGTTGATGAAGATGGTCCCGTCCGGATGGAACCCAGCCAGCGCCGCTGCTGGCCCCACGGTGGTCGCCAACTGTCGTCGTGGTGAACAAACAGATGCCATAGGATGGCTTAAGTTGGGGCCGATGGACGCTGGTGGAACCGGGGAGGGATGGTGCATAGAATTACGCACACTGAATACACAAGCACACACACGATCTACCCAGGTTCAGGGCCCTCGTGAGGAGGTAAAACCCCTACTCCTGCTTGTCTGATCTACATATGGTGATGCATATGTGAGGTACATGGTTGCTCCTTGAGCTTTCTCTCTAGAGGACGAAGAAGAGCTCGTACGAGAGTAGGGGAGAATGAATCCCGGAGGCCCCGGGCGATCGATCCCCCTGGTGCTCCTTATAAAGGGGAGCCCAGGGGACAAGGGGAGCCCCACTAACATTGCTCAGTGTACTATAGCTGAGATGACTACTGGGGTCTTGTCGCACTATTCCCAATAGTGCTGTACTATGCATGCACAGTAGCCCGGCATGGCTACAGTGGCGCTTGTCTCCTCCTGGAAATATCTGTCTCCCTGGCAGGGAACGATGCCAGTCTGAGCTAGGAGCATCGCAAGACCGACATAGGGAGGCGAGGTAGCTGGCGAGGGGGAGCGGGCAGCGATGCCGGTCTGAGCCATGGGCGTCCCAAGACCCGGCATCGATGGAGAGTAGTTGATGAAGAGAACCGACATAGTCTGTGCCATCGATGGGCAACTATGTCGGTCATGGGGTGATGAAGTGCTGCGTATACCGGCCCGGGCACGGTAGCGGAGAGTGAGCCGGCCGGGATAACCTGGTCAGCCGACATAGGCTATGTCGGCATGGGGCTGTATGCTGGCCTGGCCCTTTCTATGTCGGTTTAAGCGCTGGGATGCTGGCCTGGGTGATCCGTCAAGGGAGAATCGGCCCAACCGGGTTAGGGAATCCGACATAGGCTTATGTCGGCTTAGCGACTGGTACGTCGGCCTGGGCCATGCCAATGTCGGCCCATCTTTTTTTGCTTTTCCTTTATCTTATATTTATTTATTTGCTGTCTCTTCCTTCTAATATACCAATAAACCACCAACTCTGGGGTACCCGGGGTCAACCCCCCCCCCCCCCAAACATGGGTTGCCTCCCAACAACCGCTTTTCTTTAATGCCTTTTAGCTAGGCGCAATGCCAAATATCAATTTTTTCAAAATCGAGGGCATCATCATTTTTCAAATGTACATTAGCAAATTTATCATAAATGCATTGGATATTACCAATATAGGGCTGAGAGTCATCCTTCTCCTTTCTCTTTGGTTGACTACTCTCATCGAATTGATTTTGAGGAGCAATCCAACCAAAATTGTCTTCCAAATACTCAGTTTTGCGAGTGTACTTCCTTAAATTTTCATCCCTAACATCCAAAGAGTAATGAATATTAGGATATGAACCAAGAGCACCATAACGAGCAAATATTTTCCTAGCTTCCTTAACTATATCATCAAATTCATGGAGAAGAGTTTCTAACACAATTTTTTTTCCTTTCCTCTCCCCATGCTATCAAGCTTAAGAAACATTTGCTGTGATATGGGATTTAAATTAACAATCCTCTTCTCAAGACGAGGTACCAAACAAGATATAGCAGAATCATAACTATTAGTTAGCTCTACTATTGACCTTTTATCATGAGTATAGAGTTTGCTAACGAAAGTGAGGAATTCTTCAATATTATCCTTTCCAACAACATCCCCACATCCTACCTTAACATCTTTCATACCAAACTTAGGAGAAAACATGGCTACTAGATAAAAGATAAACAAAACTGAAATAAAGATTACACTAATTTTTTTGGGTTTTAAAATTTTGCAACAGGAAAAAATAAGCTAATGAGAAATAAAACAAGCAAGACAAAAACAAAGTAAAGTGATTGAGACTGTGAGACTCCCCTTGCTGTAGCTCCAAGATCCCCGGCAACGGCGCCAGAAAAGAGCTTGATTGCTACTGATGAAGAGTTGGGTGGTGCCCCAAGCGAAGGCAGAGATGTAGCAAGCAACAGTTTTCCCTCGATAACGAACCGAAGTTTATCGAACCAGTAGGACATTGAAATCAACAACAAAGTGAATGTTGAAGATCTCTGGTGCTTAATCTTCAATAGACGTGGACCTGCACACACTCAACCAAAATACTTTGCCCCCAACGACGCAAAGGTTGTCAATCTTTCCGGTCTCACAGAAAACAAAGCGGTTAATTGAATAGTGAAATAGATGAATTATGAAAATGGACCAGAGGAGTAACGATGGTGAAAAGTGATGAATAAAGGTTGCAATCAATGTAAAAAGATGGACCGGGGGCCATGGGTTCACTAGTGGAGTCTCTCGAGTAAATAGAACATTCATATGATGGGTAAACAAATTACAGCAGGGCAATTGACAAGATTATAACACAAACTTAATCTAGCTATGACAAAGAGAAAATGATAATATTTAAGTAGGCATCACGACAATGAACAAAGACTGTTGAGTCCAACTGCATCGTTGTCTAAAAAGTCCACCGTGGGATCGCTATCCAGCCTGTCACCCATCGGTATTAAGTTGCAAGCAACAGACATTTGGATTAAGTAAAGCGCATGCAGTAAGCAATATTAAATATCAAAATAGACTTTAACACCGCTGTTTTACCCTTAGTAGCAACAGCACACCCTCGCCCTTAGACATTTCTATCACTCGTGCCCAGGAACAAAAGGGGGCATGAACCCACTATCTAGCATAAATACTCTCTCTTGGAGATACACACAATCACTTGGCCAAAGTAACTACGCACATCGGAGAGCATGCAAGAACATAAATCAACATATAAGAATCATGCACAACTGATCATAACTTTATATTCCATCGGATCCCAGCAAACACATCACATAGCATTACAATAATCGATATAGATCATGTTAGGCAGCTCACAAGATCATAAGACATTAAGCACAAGAGAGAGAGACTACCATCTAGCTACTGCCATGGACCCAAGGTCCAAGGTGGTACTACTCACAAATCATCCCGGAGGAAGGCATGGCGATGAAGAGCCCTCCGGGATCGATCTCCCCTCCGACAGAGTGCCAGGATCTGCTTCGGAATCACCCCTGAACTAGGGTTTGAGTTGACGGCGCCTCAGGATGACTTTTCTAGAAAATAATGGCTGCCCCTGTCGTTTTTAGGTTAAAAGGAGTGTTATAGGCGTCGGAGGGGGCCGAGGCGGTGCCCAGGGGGCAGGTGCGGGCCCCACCCGCGGGTCTTACGGGGCCGCCTTAGGCACCCACCTGTTGCCTCTGGGTGGCCCCCAGGATGCCCTTTGGTCCACACGTGTCTTCTGTCGCATAAAAAATCTCCGTAAATTTTCAGCGCAATCCGACGATATTTCCTGAAGTGACTTTTCTGAAATACAAAAACAACAAAAACAGGAAACAGGCACTGGGCATCTTGTCAATAGGTTAGTCCGACAAAATGCATAAAAATGATTAATATGATAATCAAAAAATGTGACAACATCACAAAACTAGCATGGATCAATAAAAATTATAGATACGTTTGACACGTATCATGCCTCCATCTTCTTGGCCCAAGTCTTCTAGGAGCTTCCAGCAGGAGCTGGCAAGCTTATCCTCTTCGCTTGTATGGAGGATAGATCCCGGGGGTGAGCCTAGCCTCCTACCGGGCGTCCGGGTCCCCGGGACCTCCGCGTCGTCTGCCGGGTTGAGGGTGACCCCGGAAGGTCACCCGGCCCTTGGTCGTGGTTGTCGATGTCGTCCTTGCCTGGTGGCCGTGGGGCAGATGGGGGGCCCATCTGCCAGTCTTGAACCCTTGCCTTGTGCGCCTTCTTGGTGGGCCCACTGGTGGTGGACACACTTTGACCGCATCAGGGGAACCCCGTGTTCCACTATTGCGACAGTAGCCCCGGGCATAGTCCCGGCGGGCACGTCCTTCTGCTGCCGGGGCTATGACCAAAAAAGTCAAAGTGGGTCCCCGGCATCTTGTCTTGACTGTTCCGTCCCATCTGTCAGGGAGTGGGTGCTTGGAGTTATCCCCTTGGGGGAGTAACTGCGCCTGCCTCCTTGATTCTCGGAAATGGAGAAGGCGAGGAGGCCACCGTTGAAGGCGCAGTCGAGCCTTCTTAAAGGCGGGGGTGCCCTTCCCGAGCCTTCAATCATCTTCCTTCTTCTCCCAGGTCCACACCTCAGCAGAGCCAAGCGCATCGATGGAGGGAGCCAGGAGAGGAGCTAGACGCTCCCGTTCTTCCCCAGCGGTGGCGAAGGCGGCCACCAGCGGCCGTGGGAGGGCTGCTGCCCGAGGTTGAGCGGGGCGCGGTCGCGGCGGCGGCCGCGGTCGTGGTCGTGGAAACTGTGGTCGCGGAGGTCGCAACTGTGGTTATCAAACTAGGCCCAACGGCCATGCCACCTCGGTCAAACTACTAGGCCCATTGGCCTCATATCTCTGCTCGGGGCATGCACGGCTGACGTTGGCTCGGGCCTAACTCTAGGCTCCCAACGATCACACCGTCACCCCAAACACGGATAACCTTCCACGACTCAAGTAACATTCCCTGCATCAGCCTATTGTAATTCAGGTTGTTCATCTTCCTTTCAAACCTAACTTAAGTTTAATCTCCGGACTTGACAAAGGACAATAGTGTGACCGACACTGAACTGTTCCATAACCTAGGAGCAAGGCTAGCTGCTAGTTGACACACTCTCGAGAGGTTGCAGTTACCACCCATCTAAATGAACCTTACTCAGCTGGCACTTTAGGATATCATCCTTAAGTCAAACTCAGCAAGATACACTTACATAACCGTTCACGCTACCAAGACACTCCCTGTATAGCTACCGACACAACTTTATGTCTTATGATGAAGTGAATCCGGCACGTCCCCGACTCATGAGCGACGCCTAGCTCCAGAACCTTCACAAGACTAGCCCCGACCACAACTATGCAGTATCCGACTAAACTTGCCAAGTGGGTAGCATCAAAGGAGGCTTGATAGGTTACCATGCAGGGTTAAATCTTTTTGAAAAGCCGTGTCCAAGGTTGCGCGGTAGAATCACAAGTATGAGAGACCCGTAGGTAGAAGCACACTTGGGAGAGACCTTGCACAAAGAGGGGCCTTGTACATCACCTAGATGAGATCTAGGGTGGCCATGTCAATCCACAAAGGGATGGTAGGATTAAAAGCTCTTAGTCTTGTCTAAATCTTAGTCTAACCTAGATCTGAGCAGAGAGGAGCCTATTTATAGTCTAGCCACGAAGGGGTAGGTGGGAAAGGTGAGTGGATAAGATCACAAGGCTCAAAGGCCAAATCTGCTATCAAACCCGCGTTGGCTGGTAGTACCGCCCCCGGGCTAGTAGTACCGGCTCACTGCCGGGGCACTACCGGACCTCTAACAGAGAGCATATCCGGCTGTTGGCCGGTATTTGGCCGGTAGTACCGCTCCGAGGCCAGTAGTACCGGTTTTTCCTGGGACTTCTCCTCTTGGTTGCTCTTCTCCTTGACCGGTATCCTCTCGGTCACCGTCTCTAGGTCCTTCTCCCTCCTTGGCTTCCTTGTCCACGAAGGGGTCAATGTCGGGCTCGTACCTAAGAAGACATAGAGTATCCGCTTGAGGTAGCAAGCCATTCATTGAAAGATTGTATTGATACAATGATAGGAGTGAATTCACCTTATCTTGGATAGCCTTAGCTCCAGATCTTGTCATGGGACCCATAGTAGCCTTGTGATTGATGGTGGTGTTGGGGCACCCCGTATCATCTCCCGCCCCCCTTCGGAAAGAGTCGTCCTCGAGTCTTCATTCGTATCAACACCATGGAAAGGAGATAGGTCGCTCAAGTTCAATGTGTCATGCACCAAGTACTTGGAGGTTGGGATGTTGATCTTGTAGGCGTTGTCGTTGATGCGCTTGAGAACCTTGAATGGTCCATGTAACACCCCAATAATTCGTCCCTAATTTTAGCGGTATTTTCTCACACCTGAAAAAACTTTTTCTATTTTCAAATGTTTTCTTTAAACTTGTTGGTCTTTGAATTGACTTTGGCTTTGCTCACTTGGAAATTTCCCACTAATCCCCGATCCTTGTCGACCTCCACCATAATTTCATACACTTGTTTTGCCAATCGAACATTGGTTCCATTTGGCGATTCCAAAACCCCTCCCATCGATCCCACCAAAAGCCACCACCTCAAATGTAGCTTCAAATAAATTTCCCCCAAGCTACCAAATGGTTCCCTCATACATATACATCAATCCCATCGGAAAATATTCCATAGTCCAATGCAAAATCCCAAGGTTAAATCATATTCACTATTATGCCATTTCCAATCCAATGATTATTCAGACACATTCCACTCACCCAAAAATTCTACAATTTTGTGAATAGTCCTAATTTCACCTCCTGAACATTTAACTCCATTGTCCCAATCTCATTTGAGCAGTATTTGAGGTACTTACTTTGTAATGCCCTTTTTATGACTAATTGCAATTTCTAAAGCAACCCCTGGCTTAAAGGATCATCTAGCATTGCCACTTGGCCAAATTCACAACCTCCCTTGTACAACGATATACCCCCAATATCAGATCAAGATCATTTGAGGAAGTGCATTTATCATACCCATGCCATTAGGGTACTTTTGAACACCAATTTATTTGGCAATCTTCCATATATCCAAATGGGCTCATCCTCTACAGGCCTACTGTGAATTTCTGGGATTTTTCTGAGTTGTGTAAAGCCTTGATCATTTCATTGAGCACCTGGTGTTCCCTAGGTTTTCTGAAATTTTGCTTAAGACAAGTTGCAAACCAGCAAAAACCTATAACTAGAAGGTGGTAGAGTTTCTTGTTTGGCGCAAAGTGACGCGGTTGGTTTTCACATTCGATCCCGGAGATGAGTGAAACATCTCAACGCCGATGTCGGCATGGTGGCTGGCATGGTCACCGATGGCATGTCCAGGCCTGGCGGAGCCGCCCCTTCCTGGTCGTCGCCGTTGGCCCTCCCCACTATCCCTCCCCCTTGTGCGCCCCTACTTCCCCCACCTCTCGCTCGACCTCCCCATGCCCACACTCGCAGGCTCACCCCCCCTCTACAGCGCCGCCATGCCACTAGGCGACGCACGGTTAGAACAGCGCCACCATGGGTCCCCTCTACAGCGTCTCGAGCTTATCCGAAGCCGCGGGTTTCTCGTCGTCCAGCACGCACCCCCGCTACACCGTCAACGCTTTGTCCGTCGTCCCGTCGGGGTAGCACTGAACACGTCATCCCGCCTTCCCCGCCGAGCCATCACGGTCGTTGTTCCCCCTCCCCCCCCGAGCCCTCTAAACGAGCACCCGAGCTCCCTCGCACGAGCAGCCATTCCCTCTCCCTCCCCTGGACCTCCCTGCCCTGTTAGGTGCCGAATGGAGCTCCATTTCGACCGAGTTGGCCGAAATCATGGCCACGGATCCTCGGATCACCGCGACCGATTTTGAACGCCATTCGTCAATTAAGCGGGAGGGAAGACTCCCCTTGATCCCCTCCACCCCCCGGACATGTCCGTTAGCGAAATAGGTCACCGTAGCCTTGGCTCCACTTGGGAACCGCCGGCGGCGAGCTAGGGAGCCCGCGGCCATGCCTGCGTGCAGGAGCTCCCCCTCGCCCATGGCTGGTTCCCCTGGAGGCGGTGCATCGGGGCGGCCCTCCTCGCACCACGGCGACCGGCAGCGGGCACCAGGGCAGCGGCGGCGGCCGGCGGCCGAGCCGGCTCGAGCCGCGTCGGCTCCCTCCCATGCACCTCGACGCGGGGATGACGCCTGCCAGCGTGGCGTCCGACAGGCGGGCCCGGCGTGGCCCGGCCTCCACATCATCCAAGTGGAGGCGCCTCCAGTGGTTTACGTCTTCCCCTTTGGAAGACGTATTTTCGGTGGATTGCGCAACCAACCCGGCCCAGTTCGGAATCAGCCCGTCTCGTTTTTTTCCGAAGTGAGCAGCAGATAGCTATTCGTCGCCGGGTCATAACTTTTGATCCGTAGCTCTGTTTGAGGTGATTCAAATTTGTAAATTCATAGTTTTAAGAGCTCTATCCAGCGGTATAGGTTTTACATTTTTGTAAAATGTTTATATGCTCAGCACCCGTGTATGCATGTATAGGTATTCCGCGGTACCGGCAAACCGATACCCTAAACAGTGACGTCTGTGAACTCCAAGTCAAATGGCGTCGATCGTCGAAGGCAAGCTAACCACTTGCTATGAGCACTCAAGCGGTGCTGTTTGTTGCGTATTAGCGTGGTATTTTATGTTATGGCTATTCGATGCTGATGTTGGTTCCTGTGATTTCATGTGTATACTTGCATGCCATAGTTATCTCGAGCTAAGATAGCAACGCCCTGTTTCATTTCAAGTATTAGAATGACGTGTGAATAATTTGTGCGCCTCGCACTTGCGTGGCTTTGTCGAACCATCTATCTAAGTAACTATAAAACATGCGTTCCCATGATTGTTTGCTTCTTCTCCTTCGCCGAGGTGAGGAGCGGACGAATGTCGTCTTATGATCCTCGGAGTTGGGGGAATTTGCCAAAGAGTTATTTGCTTCTTCTCCCTCCGTCAAACTTGGCTGGCGTATGCCCGCTTTGACTGCGACGCTTGGGACGCTGGCTTTTCATTTGGGTCTTTTGCCAAGATTGCTGACACCACGTCGAGTTAATCCTCGAGTGGAATGGATGCTTTCTTTCTTATGATTGCTTTTCGGTTCATTTTGGAGACTACATGCCCACTAACTTTTGTAGTCGACCTGTGGATGTCACTGGCCGGAAGTATCTCCGCCATCGCCCGGTTGACGCTAACCAATTGTGCCATTTTGTTTTATTTACTCAACCTGTGGCTGCTACTGGCCGGAGGCATCTCCATCCTCGCCCGGTTGATTTTGTTATTCCATTTTACTCAACCAGTGGCTGTCACTGGTCGGAGGAATCTCCACCCTCGCCCGGTTGAATTGTTCCTTTATTTTTCTTTATCATCCTGAGGTGGCATCACGTCGCCCGGTTGACTTTACTTTACCATACTGAACTGCTATGTTATTATTTTATGCTCATGTATATCTTGTGGACTAACGTCTGTTGCTGTCTTGTGGTTGGAATTGTTGTTGAAAGAAACTGGATTAAATGAACCATCCCTCCAAACTTCGATCGGTTCAGTCCATAGTGCCACTAATCTGAACATCGAAAGCACTACCACTGTCGCTTGAATGGGAGAGCCATAGCCTATGTAACCTATCAAGCCTCCTTTGATGCTACCCACTTGGCAAGTTTAGTCGGATACTGCATAGTTGTGGTCGGGGCTAGTCTTGTGAAGGTTCTGGAGCTAGGCGTCGCTCATGAGTCGGGGACGTGCCGGATTCACTTCATCATAAGACATAAAGTTGTGTCGGTAGCTATACAGGGAGTGTCTTGGTAGCGTGAACGGTTATGTAAGTGTATCTTGCTGAGTTTGACTTAAGGATGATATCCTAAAGTGCCAGCTGAGTAAGGTTCATTTAGATGGGTGGTAACTGCAACCTCTCGAGAGTGTGTCAACTAGCAGCTAGCCTTGCTCCTAGGTTATGGAACAGTTCAGTGTCGGTCACACTATTGTCCTTTGTCAAGTCCGGAGATTAAACTTAAGTTAGGTTTGAAAGGAAGATGAACAACCTGAATTACAATAGGCTGATGCAGGGAATGTTACTTGAGTCGTGGAAGGTTATCCGTGTTTGGGGTGACGGTGTGATCGTTGGGAGCCTAGAGTTAGGCCCGAGCCAACGTCAGCCGTGCATGCCCCGAGCAGAGATATGAGGCCAATGGGCCTAGCAGTTTGACCGAGGTGGCATGGCCGTTGGGCCTAGTTGTGATGACAGGTGATGTTAAAATATTTGGTACCAATGGGTACATCCGTCACTCATCACATGTAAGTTCTTGTGTGATCTCCGGTACACGATCCAATCCCACCTGGCTTGGACTCTGTACTGGTGATACCCCCGTTGTTTGCTTATGCCCTGGTTTGTTGTGCTACCTCATTGTTACCTACTTGGACTACTGTAAGTAGACACTTGCCATGTTTAGATTATTGTTATTATTGCTGGTTACGTGTTGCCTGAATTGCTTGACTGTTCATGTGTTGTGGTTATTTTCTTGCGTGTACGTCATTGTACTCAGACTGGCTTTTCATGTGGCCAGACGTTGAGAGGATTCATCTTCTACCATAGCAAGGAGATGGAGCAAGAGCGTGCTAGGATCAGTAGCCCAGCCAGATGCCTGTGGAATGGAGTCCCTCCAAGCCGTTGCTGTATCTATGTCTTCCACTGCCAGTTAAACTCTGTCCCGTGCCATACATGGCCTTGATAATTTTTCATGCCTTTACGGCCATGTAAAACCATTTGTAGCCATTTGGGCCTGATTGTGTAATGATATTTCTGCTATGTTGCATTGTCGTAACGTGCGTCCGGATATCCTGGGCTGGCGTACGGGGCGACCGCCTCTCTGGCGATATGCGTCAGAGGGGGGTGCCACAGAGCATGGTATCAGAGCACCAGGCTGGCTGTAGACTACCCTAGCATGGAAAGTCCACCCTTACTTTTACCCGACAATGACCCGATGGATTTAACCCATTCTTGCCTAACCAACATGGCCGGTGTTGGTCAACAGTATGGTGCAGTAGGACCTGTCCCAATCTTCCCCAACAAGACGAGCCGGTTTCTTCCATGTGAAGCAGTTGACCTTACCCAGAGAACTTGAGACCCCGTCCTAGTTGCTTTATAACCCCACTCTCGCCTGCCATTCTGGGCAACTCAACCCTTTGGAAGTAGAATCCTACCCAGGAACCCTACGTTCTTAACCTATCCCAAAAAAAACCCAAAGCCCCGAGAAAATCCGATGGATACCCCTAATGCCATCTTGGAAACCACCGCCAAGGAGCATTTGAGCTTTCGATTGATTCTCTGGAGGGTCGTCAACCATATCCTTGGTAGCTCCGTTCACCCCATGTATGTGGTGTTCCAGAGCTCACTCACGTCTGCCGGGGATGAATTCCGGGCCGATGTGAGGATCAGCCCGTGTCCTCGGGGCACGAATCAGCCCTACTTAATCCAGGGTGGCCGCATGCCTACTCTGGCGCTAGCCATCCAGGTAGCAGCCTGGGAATGCCTCATCCGTCTTCGGTCCTCCGAACCCATGCTGGCTGAAACTCGAGAGTTCTACTACATTCCGGCCAGACCACAGCCCCAGGGAGAGATGGTCCAAGCTGACGTCTCGAAGGAGTCCAACCCAGCACTAATCAACCAAGTTGCCTACGCCGTCGCCATGACGAACCTCAACAACTTCTTGATGGAGGAGCTCGTGACTACAAGGAGGAACCTCAGCCGTGCCCGCCTACACCAATACCTAGTGGAAAGCACACGTACACTCTCCCATAGGCAAGCTCGGCGTAGTGGACTTCCAGATCCCGGCCCATCCCGATGAGTCCTAGAGCAGGTTCCGATCCTCGATGGTGTTCCTGTGTCCTCCGACCTTGCAGAGGAAGGAGACGTGGACACCACTCTCCGGCTTGGCCGCACCCCACCATCTGTGAAGGGCCGTCAGGCGGAGTAAGATCTGTTTAGTTTAGCATGAGGGGCACTCGTAAGTTGATAGATGAGAGTTTGTGGTTTTGTTTGTAATTCCTGTGTTTGCTTGTACGTGTGTTTGTGTTGTTTGCCATTCTGGTTGATGTTGAGTGAACCTGTACAAAACTTGGTGTTCTAATTATCTGGTTAACCACTTGGTCGAACCATGGTGGAATATCATGCCGTTCCCTTTAGTCAAATTTTGTCAAGTAACCGGGTGCGCTTGTTAACCAGTATGGTTGAAATGATTATGCCATACTGATGCGATTGTTTTGGGCCATAAAATGGAGAGTTATTTTCTAAAATGAAATTTTTCTCGAGTAGAAAATTCTACTATTGGTGTGATAGTGCCTCTGCAATTCCCTCTGCTACAAGAACGAATCTGTGACAGCTAAGGAAAAATCTCAAAAATACAAATCTGGATCTAAATCAACAGAGGAGCCAAATTTGATACACCAGCTGAGTTCAGTACATAGGGGCAATTTCGGAAACAGGGGATACAAGTTCTACTCAACATACGACACTACCACTACCTCAGTGCAGATACAGAAGAGCACCCCAGAAAAGAATCCTACTCTTTCTCGCGCTCAGTGGCGTCGCCTAGAGATGAACCAGGTTCACCCGAAGCCGAGACGTGAGCGGAGCGACGACGACGACGGCGGACAGCTCGAGCTCCCAGCTCACCCCCCACCGGAGGAGTAGCCGTAGCAGCCACCGGGGACGTCCGCCAATCTCTCACAGGAGCCACAAGAAACTCGTCCACAGCCGCCGCAGCACCCTCGACAACGCCATACCACCAATCGTGCAGGTGACAGGCTGACCAGACCACCACCGTGAGCAGAATCACCAGTAGCCCCCCGATGGTCAACCCGAGCCACAACACACAGAACAAGTGCTCGAGGAAGCCAGCTCGCTCCGGACCGTAAGTGAAATCGCAAAGAAATTGAGAGAAGAAGCTCATGCTGGCAATGAGGAGAGAATCACCGAGGCCGCAATTTATAGCCCCGGTCCGGCCTCGCGCGGGAAGGAAGGGAATCGCGGGCAGCGCTCGGCCAATTTGGCGTGAAATCATCGGGGCACCCAAAGCCGTGATGGCCGCCGCGTAGATGGACAACACGCGCATCAGTACCGCCATGGAGTGCTTAGCACACTCAGAGCCAGCCAGGTACGGATGGAGATGCTGCGAGGAAGAAGAAGATAGAAAGGAAGAAGGGGACCGACAGGTGGACCCCAGTCCCACATGTCAGCGAGCAAGGAGATAGCCCTCCGTGTGCTTCTATCCTTTTCTCAGGAGATCAGTCCCTCGTCTCTCCCATGTCTCGTAGGGAAAATTTTGCCAAAATGATTTTGGGGTGGCCCTACCCCGCAGTATCTGTAAGCCAATTATTGGCGAAACAGATGCTTTCTTTTAAAAAAGAAACCCCGTTTTCTTTTTCCAAACATGTGTGCTTGAAAAAGTACATACAACTTTTCAAAAATAAATCTAAACAAGGGGCATGTTTAGCATATCCCTAACGTTGTGTTTTGCAAAATTGGGTAATGATCTGACCAAGTTAAATCAAGGTTATCGAGTGATGATCTGTGTGTAGATCTTGTTTGATCTTGCCATGCTTGTGTTTGGTTGAACTAATACCTTAGATTTAATTTTTCACCTATAATAAAAGAACCTATGTTGATTGATTTCGTGAGCCCCTGCCATGCCATCCTTAGAATGCATGATTGTGATAAAAATATCATGCTTTGATAACATTTTTTCTAGTAAAATACCCTGCGGAGTGTTAATCCTTTGAATGTTAAACTCGAGTATTGGGTAGAAAAAGTTTTAAAATATTTTAAAAATATAGGGGTATATCAAACCTTACAAGAAACATCTTGTTATGACCCCGGGAATCTCTATTAGTCTCCGAATCTCGGGACGAGATTCTTTTTAAGAGGAGAAGGTTTGTAACACCCCAAAAATTCGTCCCTAATTTTAGCGGTGTTTTCTCACACCTGAAAAAACTTTTTCTATTTTCAAATGTTTTCTTTCAACTTGTTGGTCTATGAATTGACTTTGGCTTTGCTCACTTGGAAATATCCCACTAATCCCCGATCCTTGTCGACCTCCACCATAATTTCATACCCTTATTTTGCCGATCAAACATTGGTTCCATTTGGCGATTCCAAAACCCCTCCCATCGATCCCACCAAAAGCCACCACCTCAAATATAGCTTCAAATAAATTTCCCCCAAGCTACCAAATGGTTCCCTCATACATATACATCAATCCCATCGGAAAATATTCCATAGTCCAATGCAAAATCCCAAGGTTAAATCATATTCACTATTATGCCATTTCCAATCCAATGATTATTCAGACACATTCCACTCACCCAAAAATTCTACAATTTTGTGAATAGTGCTAATTTCACCTCCTGAACATTTAACTCCATTTTCCCAATCTCATTTGAGCAGTATTTGAGGTACTTCCTTTGTAATGCCCTTTTTATGCCTAATTGCAATTTCTAAAGCAACCCCTGGCTAAAAGGATCATCTAGCATTGCCACTTGGCCAAATTTACAACCTCCCTTGTACAACGATATACCCCCAATATCAGATCAAGATCATTTGAGGAAGTGCATTTATCATGCCCATGCCATTAGGGTACTTTTGAACACCAATTTATTTGGCAATCTTCCATATATCCAAATGGGCTCAAACTCCACAGGAATACCTTATACACCCAACATGGCCTACTGTGAATTTCTGGGATTTTTCTGAGTTGTGTAAAACCTTGATCATTTCATTGAGCACCTGGTGTTCCCTAGGTTTTCTGAAATTTTGCTTAGGACAAGTTGCAAACCAGCAAAAACCTATAACTAGAAGGTGGTAGAGTTTCTTGTTTGGCGCAAAGTGACGCGGTTGGTTTTCACTTTCGATCCCGGAGATGAGTGAAACATCTCAATGCCGATGTCGGCATGGTGGCTGGCATGGTCACCGATGGCATGTCCAGACCTGGCGGAGCCGCCCCTTCCTGGTCATCGCCGTTGGCCCTCCCCACTGCCCCCTTGTGCGCCCCTACTACCCCCACCTCTCGCTCGACCTCCCCATGCCCGCACTCGCCAGCTCACCCCCCCTCTAGAGCGCCGCCATGCCGCTAGGCGGCACGCGGTCAGAACAGCGCCACCATGGGTCCCCTCTCCAGTGTCTCGAGCTTATCCGAAGCCGCGGGTTTCTCGTCGTCCAGCACGCACCCCCTACACCGTTAATGCTTTGTCCGTCGTCCCGTCGCGGTAGCACCGAACACGTCACCCCGCCTTCCCCGCCGAGCCGTCATAGTCGTTGTACCCCCCCGAGCCCTATAAAGGAGCACCCGAGCTCCCTCGCGCGAGCAGCCATTCCCTCTCCCTCCCCTGGACCTCCCTGCCTAGTTAGGTGCCGAATGGAGCTCCATTTCGACGGAGTTGGCCGAAATCATGGCCGCGGATCCTCGGATCACCGCGACCGATTTCGAGCGCCATTCGTCAATTAAGCGGGAGGGAAGACTCCCCTTGATCCCCTCCACCCCCCGGACATCTCCGTTCGCGAAATAGGTCACCTTAGCCTTGGCTCCGCTCGGGAACCGCCGGCGGCGAGCTTGGGAGCCCGCGGCCATGCCTGCGTGCAGGAGCTCCCCCTCGCCCGTGGCTGGTTCCCCTGGAGGCGGTGCATCGGGGCGGCCCTCCCCGCACCACGGCGACTGGCGGCGGGCACCAGGGCAGCGGCGGCGGCCGGCGGCCGAGCCGGCCCGAGCCGCATCGGCTCACTCCCGTGCACCTCGACGTGGGGATGATGCCTGCCAGCGTGGCGTCCGACAGGCGGGCCCGGCGTGGCCCGGCCGCCACATCATCCAAGTGGAGGCGCCTCCGGTGGTTTACGTCTTCCCCTTTGGAAGACGTATTTCGGTGGATTGCGCAACCAGCCCGGCCCAGTTCGGAATCAGCCCGTCTCGTTTTTTTTCCAAAGTGAGCAGCAGATAGCTATTCGTCGCCGGGTCATAACTTTTGATCCGTAGCTCTGTTTGAGGTGATTCAAATTTGTAAATTCATAGTTTTAAGAGCTCTATCCAGCGTTATAGGTTTTACATTTTTGTAAAATGTTTATATGCTCAGCACCCGTGTATGCATGTATAGGTATTCCGCGGTACCGGCAAACCGATACCCTAAACAGTGACGTCTGTGACTCTCCAAGTCAAATGGCGTCGATCGTCGAAGGCAAGCTAACCACTTGCTATGAAAACTCAAGCGGTGCTGTTTGTTGCATATTAGCGTGGTATTTTATGTTATGGCTATTCAATGCTGATGTTGGTTCCTGTGATTTCATGTGTATACTTGCATGCCATGGTTATCTCGAGCTTAGATAGCAACGCCCTGTTTCATTTCAAGTACAAATAGTGATGCCATGTTTCACTCATCATCCATGTGTGTATTAGAATGACGTGTGAATAATTTGTGCGCCTCGCACTTGCGTGGCTTTGTCGAACCATCTAACTAAGTAACTATAAAACATGCGTTCCAATGATTGTTTGCTTCTTCTCTCCTTCGCCGAGGTGAGGAGTGGACGAATGTCGTCTTATGATCCTCGGAGTTGGGGGCATTTGCCAAAGAGTTATTTGCTTCTTCTCCCTCCGTCAAACTTGGCTGGCGTATGCCCGCTTTGACTGCGACGCTTGGGATGCTGGCTTTTCATTTGGGTCTTTTGCCAAGATTGCTGACACCACGTCGAGTTAATCCTCGAGTGGAATGGATGCTTTCTTTCTTATGATTGCTTTTCGGTTCATTTTGGAGACTACATGCCCACTAACTTTTGTAGTCGACCTGTGGCTGTCACTGGCCGGAAGTATCTCCGCCATCTCCCGGTTGACGCTAACCAATTGTGCCATTTTGTTTTATTTACTCAACCTGTGGCTGCTACTAGCCGGAGGCATCTCCATCCTCGCCCGGTTGATTTTGTTATTCCATTTTACTCAACCTGTGGCTGTCACTGGTCGGAGGAATCTCCACCCTCGCCCGGTTGAATTGTTCCTTTATTTTTCTTTATCAGCCTGAGGTGGCATCACGTTGCCTGGTTGACTTTACTTTACCTCACTGAACTGCTATGTGATTATTTTATGCTCATGTATATCTTGTGGACTAACGTCTGTTGTTGTCTTGTGGTTGGAATTGTGGTTGAAAGAAACTGGATTAAACGAACCATCCCTCCAAACTTCGATAGGGTCAGTCCATAGTGCCACTAATCTGAACATCGAAAGCACTAGCACTGTCGCCCGAATGGGAGAGCCATAGCCTATGTAACCTATCAAGCCTCCTTTGATGCTACCCACTTGGCAAGTCTAGTCGTATACTGCATAGTTGTGGTCGGGGCTAGTCTTATGAAGGTTCCGGAGCTAGGCGTCGCTCATGAGTCGGGGACGTGCCGGATTCACTTCGTCATAAGACATAGAGTTGTGTCGGTAGCTATACAGGGAGTGTCTTGGTAGCGTGAAAGGTTATGTAAGTGTATCTTGTTGAGTTTGACTTAAGGATGATATCCTAAAGTGCCAGCTTTGTATGGTGCATTTAGATGGGTGGTAACTGCAACCTCTCGAGAGTGTGTCAACTAGCAGCTAGCCTTGTTCCTAGGTTATGGAACAGTTCAGTGTCGGTCACACTATTGTCCTTTGTCGAGTCCGGAGGTTAAACTTAAGTTAGGTTTGAAAGGAAGATGAACAACCTGAATTACAATAGGCTGATGCAGGGAATGTTACTTGAGTCGTGGAAGGTTATCCGTGTTTGGGGTGACGGTGTGATCGTTGGGAGCCTAGAGTTAGGCCCGAGCCAACGTCAGTCGTGCATGCCCCGAGCAGAGATATGAGGCCAGTGGGCCTAGCAGTTTGACCGAGGTGGTAAGGCCGTTGGGCCTAGTTGTGATGACAGGTGATGTTAAAATATTTGGTACCAATGGGTACATCCGTCACTCATCACAGGTAAGTTCTTGTGTGATCTCCGATACACGATCCAACCCCACCTGGCTTGGACTCTGTACTGGTGATACCCCCGTTGTTTGCTTATGCCCTGGTTTGTTGTGCTACCTCATTGTTACCTACTTGGACTGCTGTAAGTAGACACTTGCCATGTTTAGATTATTATTATTATTGATGGTTACGTGTTGCCTGAATTGCTTGACTGTTCATGTGTTGTGGTTATTTTCTTGCGAGTATGTCATTGTACTCAAACTGGCTTTTCATGTGGCCAGACGTTGAGAGGATTCATCTTCTACCATAGCAAGGAGATGGAGCAAGAGCGTGCTAGGATCAGTAGCCCAGCCAGATGCCTATGGAATGGAGTCCCTCCAAGCCGTTGCTGTATCTATGTCTTCCGCTGCCAGTTAAACTCTGTCCCATGCCATACATGGCCTTGATAATTTTTCATGCCTTTACGGCCATGTAAAACCATTTGTAGCCATTTGGGCCTGATTGTGTAATGATATTTCTGCTATGTTGCATTGTCGTAACGTGCGTCCGGATATCCTGGGCTGGCGCACGGGGCGACCGCCTCTCTGGCGATATGTGTCAGAGGGGGGTGCCACAGTCCATCGCCACAAGGAGAGAGCTTGGACTTCCTTTCATCCGGGAAGCAGTCATTGCGAAGATGTAGCCACACAAGATCACCTTCTTCGAAGACCATGGGTTTCTTCAACTTGTTGACCTTGGCGGCTTGGTGAGAGTTGTGCATCTCCAAAGTAGCTCTAGTGGGCTCATGGAGTGTCTTCATGTAGTCGGTTCTCTTGTCGAGGTCCATGTTCGTGCGCTCGTGTAGAGGTAGTGGAAGTAGATCGAGCGTAGTTCTTGGATTGAAGCCGTAGACGATCTCGAACGGGCTCCTCTTTGAGGATGATTGCATTGCGCGATTGTAGGTGAACTCGGCATGCAGTATGCATTCCTTCGAACCCTTGAGATGTGGCTTGATCAAAGCGCGGAGGAGGGTAGAGAGGCTACGATTCACCACTTTGGTTTGTCTGTCGGTTTGCGGATGTTATTAGATGGAGAAGAGGAGCTTGATTCCTAGCTTGGACATCAATGCCTTCCAAAAGTAGCTTGTGAATTTGACATCACGGTCCGAAACAATGGTCTTTGGCACTCCATGCAGGCAAACGATTTTCCTGAAGAACAAAGTTGCAATGTGTGAAGCATCGTTTGTTCTATTGCAAGGAATAAAATGTGCCATTTTAGAGAATCGATCGACAACAACAAATATGGAATATTTGCCATTTTTTGTTGGTGGTAGCCCTAACCCAAAGTCCATGCTAATGTCGGTCCAAGGAGCATATGGAATAGGAAGAGGAACATAAAGACCATGAGATTGGGACGTAGACTTAGCTTTGAGGCATGTTGGGCATCGGCGCACTAGGCGTTCCACATCACGGTACATCCGAGGCCAAAAGTAGTTCGTAGAGAGCATGGCGTAAGTCTTTTCACGTCCAAAATGTCCCATGAGGCCGCCTCCATGAGATTCCTTCAAAAGAAACAAGCAAAACGAAGACTCGGGGATACAAAGTTTGTTAGCCTTAAACAAGAAACCCTTGTGCAAGTAGAAATCATCAAAACCTTTGTCACTTGAGCATTTGGGAAGATGGGACCACAGAAAGGGTCGGAAGCATAGAAATCTTTAATTTCATCAAGCCCTAAAACATTTATTTCAAGTTGTGTGAGTAAAATCATCTTGCAGGAAAGAGCATCCATGACTAAATTGTCCTTGCCTTTCTTGTACTTCATGACATAGGGAAAAAACTCAATGAATTCCACCCATTCTGTATGCCTTTTGTTCAAATTGGCTTGGGTTTTCAAATATTTCAACGATTCATGATCTTAATGAATAACAAACTCTTTGGGCCAAAGGTAGTGTTGCCAAACCTCCAAGACACATACTAAGGCATATAACTCATTGTCGTAAATTGGGTAGTTTAGGCGAGCACCATCAAGCTTTTCGCTATGGAAGGCTATGGGACGTCCACATTGCATGAGCACGCCATTGATGCCAAGGCCACTAGAATCACATTCTAGTTCGAAGGTTTTCGAGAAATCCAGCAAAGCAAGTAAAGGAGCCTTGGTCAATCTCTTCTTGAGTTAATTGAAAGCCGATTCTTGTGCATTGCCCCAAACAAAGGGTACATTCTTTTTGGTAAGCTCATTTAAAGGGCAAGAAAGGGTGCTAAAATCTTTCACAAATCCACGGTAGAAACTAAATAGGCCAAGACCGCTATGGAGTTGGTCGAGAAATGTAGGAGTTGGCCAATTTGTGATTGCCTCAATTTTAGAGGTATCAACTTCAATCCCTTTGGACGAGACCACATATCTCAAAAACACTAGCGTATCGGTGCAAAATGTGCATTTCTTGAGGTTGGCAAAAAGCAAAGCATCACGAAGGGCCAACAAAACTTGTTTCACATGGTTGACATGTTCATGCAAAGATTTGCTATAAACAAGAATGTCATCAAAGTAAACAACCACGAACTTGCCAATGAAAGTGCGCAAGACGTGATTCATAAGAAGCATAAAGTAGAAGGAGCATTGGAGAGGCCAAAGGGCATCACAAGCCATTCATAAAGACCAAGTTTAGTTTTGAAAGCCATTTTCCATTCATCGCGTTCATGCATCTGAATTTGGTGGTAGCCACTCTTCAAATCAATCTTTGAGAAAATAGTGGCACCACTAAGCTCATCCAACATGTCATCAAGGCGAGGGATGGGGTGTCGATACCTCACTGTGATATTGTTGCTGGGACAACAATCCATGCACATGCGCAAGGTGTTGTCTTGCTTGGGGACGAGGATGATCGACACGGCGCACAGACTCGAGCTTTCACGTACATGTCCCTTCGCGAGGAGGTCTTGAATTTTGCGCTCAATCTTCTTTGTTTCCTTGGGGTTGGTGTGGTAGGGCGCTCTATTGGGAAGAGGGGCATCGGGAATGAGATCGATGCGGTGCTCAATCCCACGTAGAGGAGGTAGTCCGGGAGGTAGCTCATCCGGAAAGACATCGCCAAATTGCTGCAAAAGAGACATCATTGAGGGAGCAATTTGGGTTAGGTCGTTAGTGTCTTTCCCATCTCCTTTGCACAAGAGTACAAAATGGAGAATGGATGGGTTTGCTCTCACTTCCCTCATCTCACTTTTGGTGGCTATCAAAACTACACCATGGGTAACTAATGTAATCTGGGGATCCCGATCTTTCGATGAGAGAGGATAACTACGATTTCTGCAGGATTTGACTCTCACGATTCGTCTACCAACCGTATAGGGAAAACCGTACACGACTGATATCCACAGCAATCGCTGAACCAACTCCAAGATGTTATCAACCGAGCCAACGACGCGATCAACCTGTCCATGAAGGACTTTTCCTGCATGTAAATCGAAGAACAAGCAAGAAAATAATAGCGTAAGCAATCTGAAATTGCGGATATTCTAGATGAACAATAATCTCAAAAAGATGAAAGTTGAGGTTCCGATAGGATGTCTGGACGGTCGCACTAGCCGCTACGAGCGTAGACAA
This sequence comes from Puccinellia tenuiflora, assembly GCA_012064385.1. Classification (NCBI taxonomy): domain Eukaryota; kingdom Viridiplantae; phylum Streptophyta; class Magnoliopsida; order Poales; family Poaceae; genus Puccinellia; species Puccinellia tenuiflora. Next base: position 2,476,720 of record QRDG01000395.1, read on the forward strand.
ATAAAAGTAGCAAAGGGGCTAAACTTTCTCTAAACAAAACCTAAGTAAAAACCCTAGATTGAAGTCTCTATTTATTGGCGGCCGGCCAGCCGGAAACGCTTTAGATGTGTACACGTATTGGCCTTGGGCTGCCTCCTTGCTTTCATGTTGAATTGGTCCTGGTACATGCGTGACTTGCATGGCTTGGGGCACACCCACATGCATGACTGCACTTCACGTTAATGATCTCCATGGATGGCATGATATCCTAGTTGTCCTCTTGCTTGTACTTGCTCACGTACATCTCCAACCCAAATACGGTATACGTAGTAGTTATAGATTCAGTCGTATCCGAGACATTCATGTCCTCATCATCCTCCCTTCATTGAAAACAAAGTTGTCCTCGACTTTCAACGACCTGAAAGCCATCAAACAGCAAAGCAAAATGGGGTGCAGCATACACATTCTCTTGTGGAGACATTACCTCATGTGACTTAGAAAAACGATTTATATTAATCGTGTCCAAATCAGAAGGTGAAACCCATGAAGTATAAAATTCAGAATTTATAGCAAGCATACTATGTTTTGTCTCTAAATAGTTTGTACGAGTTTCTTGCTCAGTTTTAGTCTCACTTTCCTCCCCTTTATCCTTTTCTTTTGATTTATCAATGTTTACTATTTCATCAGGAGTCATAGGCAACAAGTTAATTGTTTTTCCTTCAAACATAAGAGTATATGAATTCGTTCTACCATGATGGATAATACTATTATCATATTGCCAAGGTCGACCCAATAGCAAGGAACATGCTTTGCATAGGTACGACATCGCAATCAACATAATCATGATAGGAACCAATTGTAAAATGTACTCTGACGCGACGTGTTACCTTCAACTTACCACATTCGTTGAGCCATTGGATGTAATATGGACGGGGGTGTCGTGTAGTTGTGAGACACAGCTTCTCCACCATATCTATACTTGCCAAGTTATTGCAGCTTCCCCCATCAATGATTACACGAACTGAATGGTCTTTAACGACAAATTTCATTTGAAAAATATTATGACGTTGATGGGATTCAGTATGCCCCTCCTGTGCACTTGGCACATGCATGGTGACAAGACTTGGGTATTTATTCGCCATATAAGCATCACAATGTATTTCCTCCGGATCATCAGCATCGCCTGCCTGCGGGATTAGTGGAAAGCATAGCATATGTATCTTCATCCAAATCACTAGCGGAAGAGTACTCACCATTTTCCTGCACGATTAGAACTCTCTTATTTGGGCATTCCTTTTTTAATGTGACCGCGCCCACCGCAACCATGGCATAATACGTCCCTTGTGCGTCCCGTGGAGGCGGTCGAATAAGAACTCTTCGCCGGTTCTAGAGAAGCATCTGACACTTATGCCGGTGATTTTGTGGTTGAACATGTACCGTTGTGGGAGACAGTCGGTGTAGACTCACGAACTAATGGAACAGTAGGAGTGTGTCTCCATGATGTGCTACGACCTGCAGAATAATTTCCTCGTCCATTGGTTTGTTGTCCCTGCACTTATCTTTCAGCTTTACAAGCAAAATGGAACAAACGAGTGATAAAATTGTAATCTTTATAGTCCAATATATCTTGTATTTCATGATTCAAACCACCTAAAAATCTAGCCATCATAGCATCTTCCGTTTCAACTAATCCACAATGCATTAAGCCAGTTTGTAGTTCTTGATAATAATCCTCTACAGTTTTATTGTCTTGTTTTAAACGTGTTAATTCATTCAGTTTATCACGAGCATAATATGAAGGAACAAAACGTTGTCGCATAGCCCTTTTTGAAGTATCCCAAGTAGTAGGTATATTATTCTCATTAACACGACAATACTCACTCCACAAAATAGAAGCAAAATTTGTAAACTCACTAGTAGCAGTTTTAACTCTTTGATTTTCAGGAATAACATGACATGCAAATTTTTGTTCAACTGAAAGTTCCCAATCAAGGTAATCATCAGGATTATATTTACCATTAAAAGTAGGGATTGTTAATTTAATTTTAGCATTAGAGTGATCAATGCCTCGAACCTCATGGCGATCTCTTCCCATACCTTGGCGGTTGAAGCGCAATTGTCGATGAGCACGACCGTTGTTATGGTTAACGTGATGGTCATCCTCGATGTCATCGGCATAATCCTCGCAGTTGTCTCCTTGTTCATCTTGGTTACTACCGGCCGCCGCTGTAGCAGGGTGTCGTGGATCACCAAAAGCCACACGCTGAGCTCATGAAGCAGTGGGACCACCGGTGGAGTTCCGAGTAGCAGCTATGTTGTCGACGGGAGGTGCAACTCGCAACTTGTCAAGGCGTGCCAAGATATCTTGGAGGTGTGTGTTGGACGCAGCTTGGGCATTTTCAATGGCCTTGAGTCTCTCTTTAGTCGCGATCTGGGCACCCTCAAGTTGAGCAAGACGCTCGTTGGTGACCTTCACGTCCTCGGTGAGGCCCTCAAGTGTAAGCGCATCCCCTGACATGGTTAGCACAAAGAGAAAAATACCACAATAGTACAATCTCTCTCAACTACTAGGACGTGGTGGGGGAAAAAATCACACAAAAAATTAGATTTACGTCAAATTTTTACTTTTTCTTACCAATGGTACAGGTGGCAAACGGCACACTGGTGTTGGCTTCAAACTATCAATGGAGATTGGATGGAGCGATAACCAGGAATCAGTAATGTCAGACCCTGTAAACTGATTGGTAGAAAAAGTGTAGCTTGGGATGGTTTCTCAACTCATAATATAGTGGCACAATTTAGCAAAAAGCAATGCAAGCTGAATGATTGTTCAAACTCCTAACTAGTGCTGGCAGTCGACTAGAAAGAGTGTCGCAACAGTGGAACATGGGGTTCCCCTGTTACGGTCAAAGTGGGTCCATCGCACATGGGCCCACCAAGGAGGCACTCAAGGCCAAGGCACAAGACCGGCAGATGGGCCCCCCCATCTGCCCCACAGCGCCCCGACGCGCGCGACATTGACAACCAAGGCAAAAGACTCGGGGACCCTCTGGGGCACCCTCGACCCGGAAGCAGGCATGGAGGTCCCGGGACCCCGACGCCCGGCAGGAGGCCAGGCTCACCACCGGGAACCAACCTCCAGTGTGCAAAGAGGATAAGCTTGCCAGCCCTGGCTGGAAGCTCCTAGAAGACTTGGGCGCCAAGAAGATGGAGGCGCCAAGGGCGCCAAAGGGGGGCAGAGGCGGAAAAACTGTCACCCTCTGTCCGCCCTCCCTGAAAAAGGTGGGCAACCTCACCTACCCCCTCTGAGAAGAATACTTGGACGAGAGGAGGCCACGTCGCCTCCTAAGGAGAACACGGAGGGGTTTTCCCGCCAAAACCCCTCCGGCCCCAAGGGTGCACCTGTGGTATCCCCTTAGCCTATAAAAGGAGGACCGAGGCACCCAAGGGAAGGGGGACAACAAGCTGGAAGTCGGAGGCTAGGCTAGATAGCACACAAGAGGAAGAGTAGTATAGGCGAGAGGTGATCTCCTCCGGGCCAGGATCTGCTCATCTTCAACCTCTAGCCAACACCTCCCGGGTTCTCACCCACGACCACCATTGTAAAGCTACACCATGATACACCTCTCAATCCAGACATGCAGGAGTAGGATTGTTAGCATCCGGGCGGCCCGAACCTGGGTAAACTCCTTGTGTCTCCGGGATGCTTGCTAGTACGTAGATCTTGAGCGTAGACGAAGCCCCTGGGTGGAAGATGTTACTCAGCCTCCTTCGCGCCCCATACCGAACCAAAAAAGGGGGTATCCTTTACTCCCGGTGTCCGTGATCCAAGACATGACATCTGGCGTGCCAGGTAGGAGGCGCAAGTGCTGATTTCTTCTTCATCGGCTTCATGTTCTTCGTCGAGATCTTCCTCAAGTTCTTCATCGGCTTCGTGTTCTACGTCGAGACCTTCCTCAAGTTCTTCATCGGCTTGGTGTTCTTCGTCGAGATCTTCCTCAAGTTCTTCGTCGGCTTTGAGATCTTCGAGGAGATCTGCATCAGATTCTCCGGATCTTTCGGCCAGATCTCCTTCAAGGTCATCGACAAGGTCTGCATCGACCTCAGGGTCATCGACAAGGTCTCCGTCAACCTCAGGGTCATCGACAGGGTCTGCGTCGACCTCAAGACTCCGGTAGGAATGGCGCTGAAGAAGAAGGCCAAGTCCAGCGAGGAGTATCTGTGGTACCCGGGGCTTGGCTTCGACCCCGAGGAAGCTTCAGCGACGCCATCCACACAGTGTCTCGCTAGCGGAATTCGGTTCGTGCCCTCGGTGGCTCAGGCCGATGCAGCTGCCGGTGTGGGTTTGACCCCGGGAAGCAGTACAGGCATTGACCTTCCTCTTTCCCCGCGGACGCGCGTGGTGAAGGAAGAAATCTGCTTGGAAACTTCCCCGTCGACTCTCCCCTTGGAGGGGGAGCGTCAGATTCAAGGTCAAGAAACTGAGGTCACAAGGGATGAACCATACGTGCCGCAAGAAGTCCTGCTCCCGTTGGGCGAAGATGGACAACTGGGACCCTGGTGCTCGTTCCATCAATCCGACAAGCACAACACAGATGACTGCCGCGAACTCAAAAAGCGTCCAAGAAACGAGGGATGTTACATCTGTGGAGAGCTTGATCACCTCCGCGGTGATTGCCCTCTGAATTCAAAGCCAAAGAAAACCCCGAAGAAGAAGAAGTCATCAAGAACTGTTGCAGATGCTTCCACCCAAACCGACGACTTGCTTTCACCAGCAACGACCCCCATGGATACACCCGAGACTACCTCTGACTGGGATCGAACCTATTTCAACGAAGGTCAGCAAGAATGGGATCTCCCAGGTCAGATGGTGAAAATACACCCGGGACCGAGTGAGCCGCCGCAAAAGTATCGGATTGCAAAGTGGTTGGCCTCCGGGTAACAATAAAAAGGAGCCAGGAAGGGTCTCCGGACCGACAGAGCAAGAGTGTCATCAAGGCGGACGTGCCTTCAAGCGGCACTAGGAATGAAAGGGGTCTCCGGACCGGCATCATAAGAATGTCAGCAAGTTGGACGTGCCCTCACGCGGCATCGGGAACATGAAGGTCTCAGGACCGGGACCACGGGCCCCAGCAATAAGGTCCTGCGCCAGTAAGGATGACTGGGCAGGCAGCTATTTCAGCAGGAGTCCCTAACCCTGCGGGTAACCGCAGGCAGGGCAGAGTTATGTCTTAAAAGTGGCATAGAGGACCCGCTCTAGCGGCAGCGCGACGTAACAATTGCTGAAATAGCCCAAAGGAGGTCGACATTAAGCTAAGTATGACCGCACGGGCCTTTCCTTCGTTGCATCTCTTTTATGCATCTTGGCTAAGACGAAAGCGGGCGTTGTTTTGGGGTGGCGCCTCCGCGACTAAGCTGTCCGTTTCCCTCGGGCAGTGGAATCGTGGGATGAGGTCCGTGCGGTCAAAAAACGATGGCTTCTTGGGGGGGGGATGCGCCCTGCGTCGGTGGCTCAGATCCGTCTGAGAGCCCACGGCTGGTTAGCTCTCACGCTCATTAATCCTTCCCGAGAGCGTTAAGCCCCCACGGGTGCAATAAAATGGATAAAATCTGGGAAAGGTTATTTACATTCAGAAAGGTACAAAACATGCAAAACACAGTTCACATCTCCTGGTGTTACTCCATGTGCTTTCAGGACCAGTTGTCGTCCTCATGGGAGAAGTGCTCCATGATCTCGTCAACCTGGCAGGTCACCTCAGGGTCGTTCAGCATCTCGGGGGCGAGACCATGCAGATCGGACAAGGAAGGAGGTGGCTGGTGAGGTCGCCGAAGGGCCACGACGAACTGGGTGGCCACCTGACGGGCAGCAACCCTCCCTTCCTGGAGGGTGGCTCTGCTCACGCTGTCCCTAAGGCCGTTGCTGTGTGAGGCCACGAGCTCCAAGAACGATGGATAACACCGAAGGGAGTAGGAGCGCTTCGTCGGTAGGGCAGGCAGGCCCTTCACCTTCAGCACCGACAGCCCTTCAATGATCTTCAAGACCCAAGGGTGCATCTGGAGCAGGATCTCGTTGTTCCCCTACCGATGCCGACGGAAGTCACTCGTCTCCTTGGCATGTGCTTCCTTGGCCTTTGACAGGTCCCTTTGTACCTCTTTGAGCTGATCAGACAGCTTCTCATGACGGTCCCAGGCGATCTGGGCCTGTGATTTGCTCGTCTCCGCAGTCGCCAAGCTTTCGGCGAGCTTCTTGGCCTCGTCTTGGCGCACGATGGCCATACGTTTGGCGGCTTCGTCCCGGAACTCCACCGCCTCTTCCAAGGTCTGATCTTATTCTCCAGTTCGATTCGGTGGGCGCCCAAGTTCTTGGATTCTTCGGCCGCGGCCAGGACCATCTTCTGTGTGTCGATGGTGGCCAGCAGGGCCGCTATTCTCGACGCTTGGCCATCTCGCTCACTTCGGATCCTCCGGACGTCCTCTTGAGCTTGTTCCCGGCGTTTCTTCTCGTGGGCAACGTCCTCCTTCAGCTTAGAGATCTTCCGATCCCTTGACCGGATGACCTCGTCCTTTTCCCGGATGGTTTTCTCCGTCGCCGCCTCCATCTCCATGCGAGTCCAACCCTCCGCGTTCAGCATCCCTTGCTCCAGGCGTTCCTCATCGAGGGCCGCTCTGGCCTGGTATGCCTCCTCCGCTTCGAGGAAGGCCTTCTTCTGGGTTTCGAGCTCTTGGAGACGCTCCTGCAACTTCTTTTGCTGGTTGGACAGCCTTTGCTCCCGGGCGTTGAGCAACTCTTCTTCCATCACTACTCACTCCTCGCGAGCCCGCATAGCCTCCTCCCCGGAGGAGGGTGATGGCTCCTGCCGCTCGAGTTCGGCCTTCGCGAAGGCCAGGAACTCCCTGACGTTGGGGAACGTCCGGGTGAACCTTGGCTCCGGGTTCACCGTCTGCTGCTCAGGCCGGGGGCTCGCGGGCTTTGGCGCCTGGGCGTCATCGGGTGCCAGCTCGTCCTCCGCGTTGGGATCATACCGGTACGCTGGGGCCTCAACGACGTCTTCGCCCCCAGCGCGGTTCTCTGTCCCGTCGGCATCAACTTCAGGGCGGGCCGCTGGGGACTCACCATCGCCATCGTCCTCAGCGCGGTCCCCCGCCTCATGGTCTGCACCGACAAACAAAGTGTTAACCTCTGGGAACCTCCGGGTATCCCGGGGACAACAGTGGCGACTCCGGGTGGCTTACCTGGAGGTGGCGCCGAGGCTGCCGGGTCTCGACCCGGGTGGGCTCGCTCCTGCGTGCGAATAGGCGATGTCCGGGTTGCCATCGGCGGCGACCCCGTGTCTCCTGCCTCCGGGTTTTCTGCTCCCAGAGAGGCTCTGCTGGGAGGCGGATGCTCCCTCGCGGCCCGCGGAGCTTTCCGCAGCCTCCCCTGCTTCAACATCATCATCCTCTTGGACGCGCTTCCGAGAGCTCTTGGACTTGGAGGACCTGCAGCGCACATGCCACGATCAGAACTGTCGCGGCTCCTATCAAGCAAGGAAGGATCAGAACTGTCGCCCGCTTGGCGCTGGAAAAGCCCCACCGCTTCCCCACAAGGTCTTCGAAGGGGTCCGGCATCGACACGCTCTCGTCGTCTTCCGTCTCCGGCCGGAATCGGGGGCGGGAGGTTTTCGTCTTCTCCCCTCGGTTTCTGCCCCGCCTGCGGACTTTGAGGAGCTGGCTGCCCGGGGGGCGGCTCTACCCCAGCGTCTTCTTGTCCCGCGGATGTCTCCCCCTCTCCTTTGGGGGACGTGGGGGGAGAGGTGCGACCCAGCTCCTTTAGGCCCTCCTCTTCCTCATCCTCGTCGTCAAAGATCCCGGGTTCGTCTGGCGAGAAGTCCTCGTACGGCGGCTCCGCTACCATCCAGGACCTCCCGCGGACCGTCGCCCGGGGTACCGGAAGCGGGTCCAAGAACTCGGTACCCTGAAGCCCGTAAGCGTTGCACCATGGCATGAGAGGCACCGCATCCCCTCTCGTGATGTGGTCAAGCAACGATAAATCCCCCGCCGGAAGGTCATACCGCTCCCCGGCAGCAGGAAGTGTATCATCCCCTTCAGCATCTTGGGCGATATATGAGACTCCATCCCCTGGCGGGTCTCCCACAACGGTTGGGACCTGCGTTGCAGAGGAGCAATCCCCCTCCGCATGAAGTCTCCGGTGATCATGGCGCCTGTTACCTGACCGTCTTGAAGCTCCGGGAACCGCTCAACAATCGGCAGAAGGGCCTCGTCTTGGGAGCTGATGTCTCTCGAGTTGGCCAAACTCTCGGCTGGGGCAGTCGGCACCAGAAGATGCGGGCTAATGCTGCCCGCTTGAACAAGGTACCAGTTCCGCCTGCGGTCCCCCCAGATGGGGTGGATCTTGGTCCTCGGATATTGGCTTGAGTTCTCCTGCTTGAGGCAGAAGGACACCCCGCCTGCTATCCATCTTGATCTCTCCCTTTGGGGCATGAAAAAGTGTCGGAACAATGCCACGGAGGGCATTACGCCGACGAATGCTTCGCAAGCGTGTGTGAAGGTTGCCAAGATCAGCACCGCGTTCGGATGCAGATAAAGCATGTGTAGCCCGAACGCCTCCAAGACCGCCATGAAGAAATCTGAGAAGGGGGGAAGCAGCCCCATCACCGAGAAATCATGGAACGTCACCACCTCACCGTCTCGTAGGGGATTTGCCCCCGGGCGGATCTCTAGCTGGTCGCCCCCTGCTCAGCGTCTGGCGGACAGCGGTAATCCTCTTCTCACTGGCGAATTCACTCGGATCATACAGAGCCTGTATCACTCTCGGTGAGGGAGCTTCGGTCCGGGCAGGGCCCGCCGCCACCCTCTTCTCCCCGCCGGTATGCTCCTTCGCAGCTCGCTTCGCTCGCTTGGGCGCCATGGGCGAGGGGAGGGGAGCTAATTTGCGGTGTGCTACGAAGGGTGAAGACGAAGTGCTCTCCGGCGGCGCTTCGAGATCTGTGTGTTTGGGAAGGTGTAACAGCTACAGTTCCTTGGAACCGTGGCTTATAAGGCTCCCCACGCGTCATGCCATGGTCCCACCGCTCCGGCCGGAGCGGGGACCGAGGAGGCTTTCTGTTCGATCTTCTCCTCCCTGAAGATTCAAGGCGAGCGTTGGCGGTTCGTGTGGATCGCAGCGTTCAAGAGGACCCGCAGGATGCGCGCCTCCGCAGTGCGCGGCCCTGACGGATGTGACAAGACGTTCAAGACCTGACGCCGAGGACCCACTTTGACTCCTTTTTTGTCATAGCACCGGCGGCAGAAGGGCGTGGCCGCCGGGACTATGCCTGGGGGCTACTGTCGCAACAGTGGAACATGGGGTTCCCCTGTTACGGTCAAAGTGGGTCCATCGCACATGGGCCCACCAAGGAGGCACTCAAGGCCAAGGCACAAGACCGGCAGATGGGCCCCCCCATCTGCCCCACAGCGCCCCGACGCGCGCGACATTGACAACCAAGGCAAAAGACTCGGGGACCCTCTGGGCACCCTCGACCTGGAAGCAGGCATGGAGGTCCCGGGACCCCGACGCCCGGCAGGAGGCCAGGCTCACCCGTGGGAACCAACCTCCAGTGCGCAAAGAGGATAAGCTTGCCAGCCCTGGCTGGAAGCTCCTAGAAGACTTGGGCGCCAAGAAGATGGAGGCGCCAAGGGCGCCAAAGGGGGGCAGAGGCGGAAAAGCTGTCAGCCTCTGTCCGCCCTCCCTGGAAAAGGTGGGCAACCTCACCTACCCCCTCTGAGAAGAATACTTGGACGGGAGGAGGCCACGTCGCCTCCTAAGGAGAACCCGGAGGGGTTTTCCCGCCAAAACCCCTCCAGCCCCAAGGGTGTACCTGTGGTATCCCCTTAGCCTATAAAAGGAGGACCGAGGCACCCAAGTGAAGGGGGACAACAAGCTGGAAGTCGGAGGCTAGGCTAGATAGCACAAAAGAGGAAGAGTAGTATAGGCGAGAGGTGATCTCCTCCGGGCCAGGATCTGCCCGTCTTCAACCTCTAGCCAACACCTCCCAGGTTCTCACCCGCGACCACCATTGTAAAGCTACACCATGATACACCTCTCAATCCAGACATGCAGGAGTAGGGTTGTTAGGCTCCGGGCGGCCCGAACCTAGGTAAACTCCTTGTGTCTCTGTGATGCTTGATAGTACGTAGATCTCGAGCGTAGACGAAGCCCCCGGGCGGAAGACGTTACTCAGCCTCCTTCGCGCCCCATACCGAACCTAAAAAGGGGGTATCCTTTATTCTTGGTGTCCATGATCCAAGACACGACAAAGAGATAAAACAATCTAAGCCAGATACTGAAACAAATGAGTCGGAAAGTGGAGAAAAAAATAGTCCTATTCAGCTAGATATAAGTGAAGGACAAATAATTATACAAGTCTCAAAGCAGAATATTAGACAAAGTGTCACGTGTAATCTAGCTAGCAGGAAAAAAAGGTCCAGTATAAGGACTCGTGATAACCACGGCGAAAGGAATAAACACTTATGGAATGCTAGCCGGCCGGATAGTGTGCACCAATTTTCCTATTTTTTTTAATTTTTTTTTACTTTTCCGGCCGGATCCTAGCAAACGATAAACAAACTGATTACTTTTCCGGCTGGAACGTGTTGTGCTAGGGATTAATCAGGTGATCGAAGAAACGACAATACACGTATTGGAGCTGCTAGCACTGCACAAGATCGATTAAAGAAAGGACGTACTGGAACTGCTAGTACTGCACGCGATCGATCAAAGAAACGATCAGCGACGTGCACGAAGGCAGGCACGAAAGCGGCGCAATACGTGGCCGGCTGGCTGTGGTTAACGGTGCAAAGCGATGGCAGCGGCGGAAGTGGTGTAGCGGACGGCGCGCTCGCGACAGATGGAACTGCGGCGACGGCGGAAAAATTGGATTTTTTTTTCAAGATTAAATGCAGCGGAGACGCGTGTCCGGTGGAGAAAAAAAAGTGTGATCTAGTAGATTATTTTAACCCAAGCTAATCTAAACCAGCACTAGATCTGGGATGAATGAAACCCAAAAACTCAACGATGCAAATACTAGATGCAAAAATTGCTACGGTTAAAAAGATAGGTGAAAGGATGAACTAATCTACTGTTATTTTTAGCTTTTTGGTGGGCTGTAGGTAATGAAAACAGATCTAATCTAGTAAAAACTGTAAATCTCTCACCGATCAACTGTAGCTCTGATACCACTTAATGTAATCTGGGGATCCCGATCTTTCGATGAGAGAGGATAACTACGATTTCTGCAGGATTTGACTCTCACGATTCGCTACCAACCGTACAGGGAAAACCGTACACGACTGATATCCACGGCAATCGCTGAACCAACTCCAAGATGTTATCAACCGAGCCGACGGCGCGATCAACCTGTTGTAACATCCCAATCTTTTATTTGGATGTTTTGCATTTAGAGCATGTTCATTTCATCATGGCATACTTTTAAAAATTTGCATTTGTTTGTTCTGCATATTTCCAAAAGAAGTAAATCTAAAACCCTATTTTGATTTAATCAAAAATTCAACAAGCCAAATATATATGCCTGGGGATTTGTGAAAAAGCACCCTTTTATAGTCAAATATGACAGAGGGCAATTTTACAAAATTTTCAAAAGCGGTTTGACTCAATTCTGAGTTCAAATTCCAAAGTTATAAAGAAAACAGTTTTCAGAAAAAGATAAAAGGAAAAGATTCAAAAAAAAACGTTTCGGGCGAGCTAGTGGGCCGCGGCCCACTAACTCACCGCGGCGCAGCCGCACCGGACCAAGGCCGGCCCGTTTCTTTTGCTTTTTCTTTTCCCGCTGACAGGTGGGCCCCACCTGTCAGGTTCTTCTAGAACCGGCCGGAGTCCGTGCCCCGTACGTGTTCGACGAAATGTCCCGAACCGAACCCACGAAGATCTCCGATTTTCGGGTGGATTTCTTGGCCCGTGCTCCAAGCCAAGCCGCCTATAAAAGCCCCCGCACCCCCGCCATCTTTCGCCCCAAAAATCCCTAACCCTAGCTTCAAACCGAGCTCGAAAATGAGCTCGCAAATCTCGCGTAATGCCCGGGGTTTTCCCCCAAATTAGATTTTTGCTTGTTTTTGTTTTTGCATCATCATGACATCAGCATCATCGCATCGCATGTTTTTTTTATCACAAAAACTATTTTATTAAAACCCTATTTTATTTTGTAAAAAATTGTCGCAAAAGTTTTACCGAGACAGTCGTCTCCGTTTTCGAAAATTAATTGCCAAAATTAAATTTGAAAAATAAAAATGTTTTGAGTTAGCGAGAGAGCAGCCCAAATCTGGCCCAAGCCCACCTAACCTCCAAAACCCTAATCCTGTCCCTGGCTTTTTCCTTTCCCACCCCCTGCCTTTTCGCAGCCACCCACCTCCCTTTCTGTGTTTTCGCGAAATCGTCCTTCCACCTCTCCTTTTTCTGTTTTCCTCCCTCCTCTCCCTTTTCTCTCACCTTGTCTTCTTCCTTTCCTGGCCACTCATCCTCACCCGAGCCGCACCCGCACCACCCGCGCCTCCCTGTGCCGCCATGCTCCTCTCCCGCCTGCTCCCGCTCGATCCCCTCACCCCTGGTGCCCCCTTCCTCTCCCTCCTCTGCTCCACCCCACCGGAGCTCCTCCCCATCACCTCCACCACGCCGCCCCCTTTCCTCACCTTTCCCCTGTCGCAGCCCCTCCTCTCCTGGCCGCCCCGGCCCGCTGCCATCTTCTGCGCGTCGCCGCCAGCGCCTCCGCCCGTCTCCCACCTCGTCGACCTCCCTGCTCTCCCTCCGGCGACCTCCCTCTCTCCTCCTCCCTTCCCCGGCCGTCTCCACCTCGTCCCTATCCCCGCACGCCGCGGAAGCTTCCTCCTCTCCTCCTGGACCGCGTCTGCCGTCGGCGTCCTCAACTCGCGGCTGTCCTGGCCGTGCCCAGCTCCGCACCTCCTCCTCTCCCCAGCTCTCTCCTGCTCCCAGCGCAGCGCCCGTGCGTGCCCGTGTAGGTGGTCAGCCCCTGCTGCCCGTCGCCTGCGCTGCCATCTCCGGTGTCCTGTTGCCGTGCTCGTGTTGCTCTCCCTGTGTCGACCTCCTCCGCATCCGGCCCGTGTGCTGCCTCCGTTCCCGGTGGTTGTACTGCTGCTGCTGCCGTGTCCCGTCCCCGACGGCCGTTGCCTCCGTGTGTTCCCGACGGCCGTGCCCGTCGTGTTTCCCCGACGTCTCCGTAACCGTGCGTGTGTGCAGGCTAGCTGAAGCCGTTCCCGTTCCCGTCTCCGTTTTGTTACCCGATGCGTTCTCCGACCCGGTGTGTTTCCCGTCGGGAAGCTCATCCCCGGCGGTTCCCCGATGGCTGTTTCCGCCGTGTCCTGATCCCGTCATGAAGCTTCCCCGATGGTACCCGGTTCCCCGTTTCGTTTCTGTTTCCCGACGCTTTCCCGTCGTGAACCGAGTTCCCCGTTCCCGTCGTGAATCCTCCCCGACGCCAAGTTCTCCGTTCCCGACGCCGTGAAGCCCGAAGACCAAGCACCCTGACATCGTGAACCCCGTCGACCCCGAAGCCCGAAACGCCAAGGTCCGCCACGACGACGACCCGAGTACGACTACCTCCACTACTTCAACCGGAACGACTACTTCGACTACTTCGACTCCGGATGAACGACTACCTCGACTACTTCGACTTCGGACGGAATGGCTACTTCGACTACTTCGACTACAACGACTACTTCGACTACTTCCTCTCCGACCCGAAGACGATGGCTCTCAAATCCGAAGTTCCCCAAACCGATGTGTGACCCCAACCCTAACCCTATACCATATATCCGTATCTTCTAAAATCATGCATCATTAATCAACATCGCACCTTTATCCATTTAGTCGAATTAAATCAACTAAATTATGGGGTTTGTCCGGTGCATCTATATTGTGCTCCGATCCCATTTAAAATGCTTTTGCCATGTGTTAGGGAATAAAATTGGACAACCTTTAATTTGTCATGCATCATGTCATCAACATGCCGCTTCTTTTGCCATAGAAGTAAAATGCATCTTTTGTGTTTCCGGTGTTCGTTGCTTCTTCGGGAATAGGACGTTGAGTTGATGTGAGCAACGACAGGTTCTGCTACCTCTACCGGATTGCAGGCAAGTGATACTCCCTTGCTATCTTTGCTTGTCTTCTGTCTCTTACTCGTCCTATCTTTTGTTCCTTGCTAGCCTTATATATCGATGCTTGTGTCCGATCCTATATGCATGTTTACCTTGCAGCCATGATATAGCCACACCCCCACATCCTATTAACCTGTTGTTTGTTTACCTTGTTAGCCTTGCGAGTCCTAGTGCATGCTTAGGTGCCTTGCTTCAGTCCTGTTATCTTTTTGTCTAGTCTTGTCTTTAATATGATAGCTAGGCTCAACTAAAATGGTAATCTTTAATTTCTGTTGCGATGGGAATAACTTAATTAAAGATAAGGCACCGGCGGAAGGCCAATCGTGGTGATTTGTTCTGCTAGTGTCGCCTAGGACCCGAGTTCTTTTCCGCTGATCCAAGACTGAGCGCACTAACCACATGTGGGAGTTCTATGGGCCTCCCCGCAATCTATTACCGGATCCTCAAACTTGTCCAGGATGCCACAAGTAGTTCGGGTGTTTCTACGGTTACAAGCGCGGATGATATGGTAAGATGGTTACGTGGTTACTTACGGTAGGGCTTGCGGCATGGGCGTTTACCGCATGTGGAAGGAGGGCAATCGTATGAGTGTTCCTCCCGAAGCCGTGCGCGCAACGGTTAGGCCCACCTCGAAGCTTCGGCCGGACTCTCAAGGTGGATCAGTCCTAGCTAGGTGGCTCCCTGGACTTGTTTGTATTGAAGGGAAGTATTGCGTCGAAACCTCCACCGGTACACCTCTAAGCGAGAGTTTCGATGCGTGTGGGTTCATTGGTGCATCCCTGCAGGGTTAAATCTTTTCGAAAAGCCGTGTCCGCGGTTATGGACGACTTGGTGAAATGCGCTGGCTAAAAAGATCATAGACAACTTGCACCTTATGATGATAATAACTTGACTAGTAAGATAGATCACTTGAATAATAACTCATAAAACTTGTCCACCGTGTGAGTACCCGGACTTCTTCCTCGTGGGTTGAGGATACGAGGGAGTCGTTTTAGGGCGGGTTTTGTTTGGTGTGTAGTATAGTTGGCTCCTCATGCGCTCTCTTACCTTGTCTCTGATAGACGAAAGTTGTAGCGAGTCTCTATAAGTTGTTAGTGCTGCTTGCCGCCGCCTCAATCGCTAACCCTCTTCCCCGGAATTCCAGCTTTGATATCTTGTGAGTATTACTTGCCAGTACTGTTTTATAGTACTGACCCCTTCGGGGCTGCTATTCCAATGCAGCCAACAGGTTTGAAGTGTGACGACGTTAGCTTGGGAATCCCTCCGGCTTGGCCTGGGCAGGGATATGGTGCCTTCGTTTATCTTCAGGACTCTTAGTCCAATTTGTATCTTGTCCGTAGCCGGACGCTACCCGCTTCCGTTGTTATTTGGATCTTGTATTGTATCTTGGTTCTTGACTCTGTGAGTCGTTGCTGTATATATGTTTTTTTGTGGGTTCCATCGAGAACTGTTGTAATGTTATCACAATTCCACCCGCATAACGTGTGTGTTGCAACGTGCACGTTATGCCTGGTGGGCGTCCTTTAGGATCGTTATTATGCGGATTTGGCTGGAACGCTAAAATCTGCATAGTACCGATCTTGGGGCGTTACAAAGTGGTATCAGAGCTCTGGATTTTCGATACCCCGCTGGTCCAGTCTGCCTGTAGGATACCCTAGCTAATGGTCGATGTTTGTAGAGTGTCAAA